>CAWUFW010016895.1:0-287861 GCA_963921515.1 Calotriton arnoldi
AAAGATGTATTTTAATATTCTGAGCTTAGGCATACTAAATTCGTTTTTCTACCATGTTCCTGGGGTCAGTTAGGACTATAGAATGTAATAGTCAAACTGCCCATTCTAGCCTATGAGGAACAGGTAGCCTTACAGTAGTGAAAAACGAAATGGGGCATAATTCACTACCAGGACATGCTACACACACCAAGGCATGTCCTGCCTTACACATACAAGGCACCCTACCATAGGGGTGACTTACAGGATGCCAAGGGAAGGTTCAGGGGCTGGGAAGTGAGTGCACTTCACAGCCAAGATGGCAGTTCTGGACTGCACACAGACACTGCAGTGGCAGGTCTGAGACACACTTTACAAGCTGCTTCTGTGGGTGGCACACATCAGTGCTGCAGGCCCACCAGCAGCATTTGGTTTACCAGCCCTGGGCACACATAGGCCACACTACTAGGGACTAACAGGTAAACCAAATAAGCCAATCAGGGATATACCAATTCACATAGACATATTTATACAGGGAGCATTCGCGCTGTGACACTGAATGGCAGTGGCACAGCGCCCAGAGCATCTAACACCAGTAACACAGAGGAGACAACAGCGAAAAATGGAAGGGAGACCCACGCCAATGGTGCCAGGTCTAACACACGTCCCCTCCAGCTGAAATGTGGGGAGAACTACCCATCCCCTTGGAAGTTCTGCCAGTACCCAGACGTCAGATCAAACGTGCTGAGGTACCGGGCAGCCCCTAACCGGTCTATGAGCTCATCAGCTCTGGGGACGGGAGTGCGCGTCGGTCTTGGTGACCGAATTGAGACCTCGGTAGTCCACACAGAACCTAAGTTCAGGAGTGGCACCAGACGTCGCAGCTTTTGGTACCAAGACCACGGGGCTGGACCAGGGGCTGCTAGAGGACTCAACCACCCCTAGGGCGAACATTTTGGAGACCTCCTCCTTAATGCAAGCCCTGACCCTGTCAGTTACCCTGTAAGCCTTGTGCTTGACAGGAGAACTGTCCCCGGTATCCACCTCATGGACGCACCAATCAGTGACACCAGGTACCAGGGAGAACAAATCAGAAAATTGCCCCAACAGGTGGTGACAATCTCTCTGCTGCTCAGGGGTCAGTGTGGTGGAGAGGATCACACCCTCCACTGACCCATCCTTCTCTTCTGCACACAGGAGGTCCGGGAGAGGCTCACTCTCCTCCTCAACCCCATCATCTGTGGCAAGAAGCATGCCCACTTCAGACCTCTCAAAGTGGGGCTTTAGGCGGTTCACATGCAGGACCCGCAAGGGGTTCCTGGGAGACTGAAAGTCCACCAAGTAGGTAACTGGACTTTTGCGCTCCACCACCTCAAATGGACCGGTCCACTTATCTTCGAGCGCACAAGGCTCCACTGGGGCAAGTACCCAAACCTTCGGACCAGGTTGAAATTCGACCAGCGTGGCATTCTGGTCGTGCCAACGTTTCATTTCTTCCTGGCTGGCTTCCAGATTTGCCTCAGCAATCTTTCTGAAACGCCGAGTCTGGTTCCTGAAGGCCAACATGTAGCTAAATACATCTTGGGGAGGTTTCCTGGGAGATTGCTCCCAGCCTTCCTTGACCAGACTCAGAGGCCCTCTAACTGGGTGGCCATAGAGGAGTTCAAAGGGACTGAACCCTAAGGACTTCTGTGGCACCTCACGGTAGACAAACAACAGGCATGGCAAGAGGACGTCCCACTTACGCCTCAGGGGCTCTTCTAGGCCCATGATCATGCCCTTCAAGGTCCGGTTGAACTTTTCAACCAGACCATTACCTTGGGGGTGGTAAGGAGTGGTGAACTTATACGTTACCCCACACTCCTTCCACAGAGACTTCATGTACTGGGAGATGAAGTTGGTCCCCCTGTCAGACACCACCTCTCTGGGGAATCCCACACGGGAGAAAATCCCCATCAGTGCACGTCCCACCACGGGGGCCGTCACTGTCCTGAGCGGGATGGCTTCAGAGTACCGGGTGGCATGGTCCACCAAGACCAGGATGAACCTGTTGCACATGGCTGTCTTGGGGTCCAGAGGCTCCACAATGTCAATGCCCACTCGCTCGAATGGGGTACTCACAACTGGAAAGGGCTGGAGTGGGGCCTTGATCTTTCCCCCACTCTTCCCACTTGCCTGGCAAGTCTCACAGGTCCTGCAATGAGAGTCTGAACTCTTGTGCATCTGGGGCCAATAAAAGTGGGCGGCCAGCCTCTCAAAGGTCTTGGTCTGCCCCAGATGTCCTGCCAATGGAATGTCATGAGCCAACCCCAGTAGGAAGGTTCTGAAGCACTCGGGTACCACCAGCACACGGGCTGACCCTGGCTCAGCAACCTTAGGCTCACTATACAGGAGACTGTTCTCCCAATAAATCAGATGTGAACCAGACATGTCACCTTCTGCCTGGGCTGCAGCCTGTCGCCGCATACCCTCAAGAGAGGGGCAAACTCTCTGCTGCTCACAAAATTCCTCCCTGGTGGGTCCCCCTTCCTACAAAACAATGTATCTTTACATCACCCCTCGTGACCGGGCTCGGTCCGAGGGCATAAATAAATGGGCCCCAGGTCGCACGTGATCTTCGGCCGACACCGTATCGAGAGTACGTGTGGTGTCCTTAGCGCGCAGCAAATAGGCCTCACCCCTAGCGTGTGCTACCCCTTTACACTGGCGACGAGGATGTGTATACGGTCCCACGCCCAGCCCACGATGCATGTCTGCTGCCCCGCAGTCCTGCGGCACCGCGACCTGTGCAGCCCAGCGGAATCGCGACCGGAGTCAAGATCCTACCGGCGCTCGACTCACCGCTATCGGCGCATCCCGACTCCTACTGACAACCAGCGATTAAGGGCGGTAAGTCAACTGCATCTGCAGCACACTCCCAGGCCCCGGCGGGAGCAGCGCAAGGCGCCGTCTGCCTCAATCTATGCCGGCTTAAGACAAAAGGCGAGGCCCGCCGCACGCGCAGGCTACGCGAGGGCGGGGCTTTCCAGGCCGAACCACGAGGTGATCCCCAGGCGTGCTGCTTAGTGAAGGATGGCGCTGCAGGCAATTAAACCCAGCTGACAGCTGCAGGCACTGGCGGCTGTTTCACACGGCCCGCTGCTGTGGAAAGGATTGGGAAAAAAGAAAACAATAATGCAGCTCCGCAGCAATGCAGAGAAAAGCAGCCCACAAAGGCCAAGGGAGAAATCAACACTGAAAAGGCACAAAGATCATACATACAGAGTCACAGGGCACCAGGAAGCAGGCAGCTCAGGACACTTCAGGCCACAGACCAGGGGAGAAGACATCCTCTGAAAAGGTGAACACCACCAACAGTTCAACATGGGGGATCCACCACCACCGCAACAACAGGCACCAGCACCACTGGCACCTTACTCTCATGCGTCAGTCAGAACAATACCGCCGTTGAGCCAACTGGCGGACCGGGCCACCGCGGCACCCAGGCGGAGGCTCTGGGTAGGCTGCCTCAATCATTACTTTACAGGGACACGTGAGACTGATGGAACAGTGAAACGCTCCCTACTCATGCACTTTGGGGGAGACAAACTATACGAGCTCTTGAAAACATTGCCAGACACGGGAGCTGCACACGTGTATGACGCAGCAATTGCGGCCCTGAATAGGTACTTCGACCCGCAGATGAACCCTGACTAGGAGCGGTTTAAGTTGCGCCAGACTGGACAGACAGAGGCGGAAACAATAGACATGTTCTACGCCCGGCTTCGGAAGCTTGCCATGACATGCACGGGTATCGATCAGAATGAGGAGATTAGGGCCCAAATAATACAGGGGTGCAAGTCCGTTGCCCTGCGGCACCAGATGCTTCGACAACCAGGGATTCCGCTTGACGAGATTTTAGTCCTCGCCCGCTCCCATGAGCTGTCGGATAAGCGGGCAGATGAGATGGAGGCGGTTTGAGTGAGGAACACACCGACCGCGCTGGTGCAAAGATCGGCGCACGTGAAGGAAGAGACCGTAGACGTCGTGCAGAGGCGACCTGCACCAAACCAGAGGCGAGTCACAGGGAGCCGGCCTAGCGGCAAGTGCGGACACTGTGGGTTCGATCACAAGGAACAGGACAGGTGTCCCCCCAGAGGACAGACTTGCTCAAAATGTGGCAAAGCCAACCACTATGCCAGCGTCTGCCACAGCGGCGGAGGGAGACCCCGCGGAGGCGCGACCAGAGGGCGACAGACGACCCTCAGGAACCTCACGCTAGAAGATCGGGAACAAACAGAGGCCCCGCCCGAACAAAGCGCTACAGCCTATTACGAAGACGACGATGACACGTTTGTCAATCATTTGCAGGAAGACTGGGTCACAAAGGACGCCCTCCCCCTATGTGCCACGTCAAAATCAACGGGATTTCAGTACAGGCCCTCATTGACACCGGGGTGTCCGTCAATGTAATGGACTCCGACCAATATGAGAAGCTGTCGCCTAAACCGAAACTAACACCCAGCGCTGCAAAGATCTACACGTATGGCGGCACCGAGCCCATACCATTGCGGGGGATGATGGAGGTCGAGATCTCAAATGCCAAGTATTCTGTGAAAATCACCTTTCACATCATGGAAGGAAAGAAAGGCACGTTGCTGAGCTGCCACATGGCGGAAGACTTGGAGCTGGTGTTCTTCGCCAAGCAGGTCCATGAACACCATGCCGAAGACATGCTGAAGGAATTCCTGCAACTATTCCAAGGACTGGGCAAGCTCCGGGGGCGCCAAGTGAAGCTACACATCAACCAGGGTGTCCAGCCACGCGCACTCCGACACCGGCACATACAGTTCCATCTTCGCCCCCTAGTGGAGCAAGAATTACAGAACCTAGAGGACCTCGGCGTAATAGAGAAGGTGTCGAGACCCACCCCATGGGTATCCCCACTGGTGGTAGCGTCCAAGCCGAAGCACCCTGGGGCGATCCGGTTATGCGTAGACATGAGGCTCCCTAATCAGGCCATCTGGAGGGAGCGGCACATGACCCCGACGATGGATGACATTGTAGCGGACTTGAATGCCGCACAGTAGTTCTCAAAACTCGATCTGAACTCCGGTTACCATCAGTTGGAGTTTGCGCCAGAGAGCCGCTACATCACCACCTTCTCCACGCACATGGGACTACGAAGGTACACCCGACTCAGCTTTGGAGTGTCATCAGCGGGGGAGGTCTTCCAGAAAGCCATCAAGGAAGCCCTTTCCGGCCTCGTCGGGGTGATAAATCTAAGTGACGATATCCTGATATACTCACAATGCCTGGAAGAACACCACGCCAGGCTGCGAGCCATGTTACAGAGATTAGCAGACTGCGGACTCACCCTCCACAAGAAAAAGTGCGCCTTCTATCAAGGGTCGATAGACTTTTTCGGCTATGTATTCTCAAGAGATGGGCTTCGGGTAGACCCTTGCAAGGCAGAAGCCATCCGAAATGCCCCAGTGCCACAGAACCCCACAGAAATAAGGAGTTTCCTGGGGATGGCAACATATTGTGGAAGGTTTCTCCCAAACCTTCCTACGGTATCTGAACCACTAAGGCAACTGACCAAGACCGGGACACCCTGGGAATGGACTCCTCGAGAGGAAGCGGCATTCCAAGGAATCAAGAAAGTGCTCCTGGATTAAACGACAATGGCCTACTTCCACCCCAAAAGGAAGACAGAGCTGGTCGTCGACGCCAGCCCGGTGGGGCTAGGGGCAGTCCTACTGCAAGAAGACACCAAAGGAACCTGCGTCCCAGTTGCATATGCCAGTCGCGCACTATCTCCAACCGAGACAAGATATGCACAAATAGAGCGAGAGGCCCTCGCCATAAGATGGGCCTGCCAGCATTTTCATCTGTACTTATGTGGCCACCCCTTCAGGGTGATAACGGACCATAAACCCCTCATACCGCTGTTCAGCGGGTCCACCAGACTGGCACCCCGAGGATCGAAAGGTGGGCGGTCCAACTGCTGGTATACTCATTCCAACTGCTATATCGACCGGGTGCAGATAACCCAGCCGACTTCCTGTCGAGACACCCCACGACAGTGGAGGAGGACCAGGTCCTGGAAGACACCGCAAACACCGAGGCGTTTATCTGCATGGTCGAAGACAATGCCTGCCCCCTTGCAGTCACCAAGGAAGACTTGTGCAATGCTACGGAAGCGGATGACACCATGAGAAGAGTCAAAGAAGCACTAGAGAAAGGGCGGTGGCATCGATTTCTGGATGGTCTCTCCTTACTCACGGCGGAAGAGCAGAACTCCCGGCAACAAATATGGAGGGTAAGACATGAACTCAGCATCAGTGGGTCCGGGCTGGTTCTCAGAGGACAGAGAATCGTAGTGCCCAAAGATCTACATCAACGGATGGTCACCCTGGCTCATCAGGGTCATCAAGGCACAGCCAAGACAAAGGCCCGGCTCTGAGCAAAGGTGTGGTTTCCCGGCAAGGACAACATGGTGGACGAAGAAGTAAGGAGGTGCCATCCCTGCACCATCACTGGCACGGACCCTGCTCCTGCGCCCGTGATCACTGAAGAACCTTGCCACACATCATGGGCCAAAGTAAGTGTAGACTTTGGAAGCGTCCCGGACGGGCGGCATACCATGGTCGTCATGGACTCATTCTCCAAATTTCCAGTGGTTGAGTTGGTACCATCCACGGTGTTCACACACGTTCAACCGGCTCTGGAAAAGATCTTCACCACCTTCGGATTTCCGGAAGAAGTGAAGTCAGACAACGGACCACCCTTCCAGGGTCAGGACTATCACGACTTCCTGGAACGGCGCGCCATCCGACACCGCCGAATTACACCCCAATGGCCCCAAGCCAACGGCGAGGTTGAGCGGTTCATGAGGACCCTCAACAGAGCACTGCAAATAGGAGTAGACCAGCGATAGGACCCAGAGACAAGCCTCCACCAATTCCTGCTCGCCTACCGGCAGACACCACACTCGACCACGGGGTGCGCCCCAGCTACGCTCCTATTGAAACGTTCCCCAAGGGATTTCATCCCCGAAGACCCCGACTGGGCACCGACAAGTCTGGACGTGGAACGAACTCAACAGAAATGCAAAGTCACCAATGAAAAGGCCACCGCGAGCAGAAGGGCCAAGACTCCAGCCGTGTGTGTAGGATCCCGAAAGGTCCTTAAAGATCGTCACCCCGGCTGGAAGTTTCGCACACCCTACGAGCCGGAGATGTGGATTGTTACCAGGGTGGATGGCACCATGGTCACGGCTCGGCGAGGCCGACACATGGTGGTGCAAAATGTATCCTGGTTCAAGGAAGCCACCGGTGCCCCGCTCACCAACCGGGCCTCACCGGAAGAAGAGGAAGACCCCATGGACGTGTCCATGGGACCGGCCGCAAGTACGAGGGCGAGCCCGGCGCCGTCACCTGGCCAGGAGGCGAGGAGTGCACCAGGAGAATGTTCTCGAGGCTCACCCAGGAGTGGAGAGACGGAGAGATCCCAGGGGAGCGTCGCGACGGATCCGGGTGAACAGCCATCTCGCAGCCAGCTGTACCTGCTGAGAGCCAACCCCTCACCCAGCCAGAAGTTAAGGGACTATGTGTGCTAGACCACGGGGTTATGGCGAACCTGGCCACTGAAGCCGCATTGGAAGATGTGCTGAGTTAACACTTTTGCTCTAATGTTTCTGTCCTCTTTCTTTTCACGTTTCCCGTTACTCTCTATCTAAAGGAAAGGAGGGATGTAGAGGGCCATCCGGCCTCTACAAAACAATGTAACTTTACATCACCCCTCGTGACCGGGCTCAGTCCGAGGGCATAAATAAACGGGCCCCAGGTCGCACGTGACCTTCGGCCGACACCGTATACAGAGTACGTGTGGTGTCTTTAGCGCGCAGCAAATAGGCCTCACCCCTAGCGTGTGCTACCCCTTTACAACTGGGTGCACTGTAGGAGCATCCATTCAATGAGCTCTCTCTATGTTTCGATCTGCAAGAAATATTTTTATAGTGGTTCAAACATTAGAAAAAAATAACTAGATGTAGTATGCGCTTGCTTAATGTGTGTGAACTTAGAATGCCTTATCTCTTATGTGCAACTAAGGTATACTGGATATGCACACTCAAATCACGGAGAGGGCAGAAAATAGCCCCCCCTGCTCTTCCTACTGAGCCGTGACAGTGTAATCACAGAACAAACGGTGTTGGAGCGCTTTGTTAGTGTTTATAGCTTGGATCATATGTAACTCTCATGTCACACTTTGTGTCTGTGTAATTTACAACACTTACACATCTTCTTCACTGCACTATTTATCACTACTCTGAAGACGTCACAGGCCGGTCTCTTCCTCTGATATTTACAATCTAACAAGCGGTCGAGAAGGCCCTTTATTGGAATGCAATAGGTCTCACATTTGCGAGAGAGTAAGCTATTAGTACTGTAAATGACAATGCCTTTTATTTATGTTTTAATACCCAAAACATAAATAAAAGACATTGTCATTTGCAATGCCAATTGCTCAAACTCGCGTGAATGCGAGACCTATTGCATTGCAAATGCTTGTTTTGGTAGGCACGGGGAGATTAAGTGATTTGCCCAGAATCACAGGATGTGGACGCGACCCCGAGGCTCGAACCTTGGTTTCCCAGCTCCAAAGTCGGCAATCTATCCTTCAGACCACATCCTCTCATCCGTGGCTGTAGGTGATCAAAAGTGTCCAAAATTTTGGATTTGAGCAGATTTACATGCACGTTGTGAAGAGCTATTTGCTAGTTGATGTTCAGATACTTACCAAGAAGCAACAAGCATCTGTGCGTTTTTTACAATATTTATTTATTGTAACTTGGACCAGGAAAAAGACCTTTTTCTGGGAATCAGATACACATCCATAATACATTTAAGGCTGACCCTGGAGAGTTGTCATCTGTGGACAATCCATTTGGAGTCTTATGAAGAGTGCAACACTGATGACGGGCAAAGCTAAAACAATTTTAAAGATAATTATGTGCAAGATCAATGGCAGGGCCCCTCCAAAGTATTCCTGAGGTCCGTTGTACTGGGCCAGACTCTAGGCCCTAGAGTCTTCAATCTGTGGGGCGCGACCCCCAGGGGGTGCCGTGGAGTCCTGGGAAGGGGGTCGCGCATTCACCAGCTTCACTTGTGCTTTCATTTTGGAAAAAGACAGCCATCCTGCTGAAGTTTCATCAAATAAGTCTCCTGTGCTGTGAAAAGCCTTCCTGCGAGGCTGCTTGCTTGCATGAATGAAATGCAAATGTGCGCTATTAGATAATTCTCAAGTGTAAAGGGAGCTTGGGAGCCGGTTCTGGCTCTAATTGAGCGAATCATTCCAAGCTTTGTGATGACAAAGATGTAGGGGCATATTAGCAAGACCGGCGATAAAATTATCGCCGTTTTAGCGGCAGGAAACTGCCGCTAAAACGGCGATAATGGGCTTGCTAATATGCGTTAGTAGAATTCCAATAGAAGCCCAGGTTAGATGTGCAGGACATCTAACCTGGGCTTCTATTGGAATTCTATAACGCATATTAGCAAGCCCATTATCGCCGTTTTAGCGGCAGTTTCCTGCCGCTAAAACGGCGATAATTTTAACGTGGGTCTGTGTAGGAGAGTAGGATCTGCCTCTTATGTTGCCCCCACTTTTTTTCTGATGTTAGCACTGGTTTCTGGCTATAGTCTGGCTGGGTCCCTGCCAATCAGGGCCCCAGCCTCTCTGTTCTCTCTAAACGACATGGAGTGCACTCTAGGTGCACTAGTGATTGGATACTGTGGTGCCTTATGAGTCCCTAGTATATGGTACCTTAGGTGCCAAGGGCATAGGTACTTCACAGGCCTCCCAGGGGCTGCAGCATGTGTTATGCCACCCCTGGGAAGCAGTCTAAATCTGACACCACAGGCCTGCTACTGCAGCCTGGGTGAGGTGGTGCTAGCACCCCTCACTGAGATATAGGTTTCCTATATCTCTCCTGCACACACATATAAACCTATCAGTCACCCCTATGGCAGGCCCTATCAATCCTGAGGGCAGGGTGCTTGGCTTCTATGTGAGGGGGTGCCTCTGCATGAGCAGGGCCCCTCTGCAGCTCTCAGAGTCCATTCTCTGGTGCTGTTTGTGGATGCGGTTAAACCATATACTCTTAAGTGCATTATATCCTCGCGGTAAATGCTAACTTTGGAATGGCTGCATCAAAACATGTCGTGTTTGGTGTCAAACATCTTGGAATACTACCCCCCGCCAATCTTGGCGGCGGGGGTAGCATTCCACCCTTCTAGAGGGATAAGACATGTACCTGCTGTGGAAACGCGGTAGAATCCTAAAGAGCCCTGGCATCACAAAATGGATGCCACCAGTCACAGACACTGGGCTGCCCTCCTGCTGATGACCGAAACTCACAGTGGAGGAAGCCCAACAATAGGCATCCTGTCACAGGGAGGTGTGACCACCTTCCAGACAGTGTTTAGTGTATTGGGGCTGGGTGGGTGCACTCTTAGAGTGCTTTGAAGTCCTGCACTGGGGGAGCAGAAGGCTCCTCTGTGCATATGCCAGTTCAAACCAGCTCAGGGGCTACCTGCCCCTGCTCTGGCGCGAAACTGGACAAAGGGAAGTGGGTGTAGCCACCCCTCCCTTGACCCTCCCATAGGTGGGGTCATAGAGCTAGTCCATCCCCTCTTTTAGTATAAGAGGGGGAACCTTGCCATTGCAAAGCAGATAACCCCTGGACGACGCTCTACAGAAGAATCCTGGCCCTTCGACGTTCCACTACCTTTGGAAGACAGAAGAATCTCCCTTGGAGTCAAGGAGTGACTCCCTGCTTGGCAGGCACCAAAAACGACAACGACGGTCGCAAACTACGCCGCTCCCGCCGGAGTCCGAAGTCCCTGCAGCCCAAGAAGTGGATTTCCTGACCTCTCCCAGGCCATCGTGAGTCCCCAGCGAAGCTGAGGCAAGTGGACCCCACGAGTAACGAGGAACCGCGACCCCTGGGTACCGTGCACTATTGTCGAGTGCAACCCCTTCACAACGTTCTACGAACTTGTGCTTTGGACCACGTATGGTCCCGACCTCCAGCAGGAATCCCTCCGAAGATCAGAGTCCTACACCGTCCCGAGTGACCGTGGGCCCCTGTTGAGTGATTCCGCCCGAGGTGTCTTCGCGATCCCTTGCCCGCTGGCTTGTGGGTCCCCAGAAGACTTCTTAAAGAAACCAAAGGGCTCCCCTGGTTGCTCCAGGCCTGCCCTGACTTACCCTCGCTGGGTGAGTCCCTCAGACCTTGCTGGTCTGCGCCATCGACTTTTCTTCATCTCCCCGAGACTTGCTGCTGCCAAGGCTTGTTGGCTCCTATCGAGTTGCCGACACCGCAGTCAGCTGCAGACGTCGAGGGGCACACCGAATCCAGCTCCTGGTTGTCGTCGACGCCTCCTGGACCACGTGGCTGAAGAGTCAAGGCACCCGCAACCGACCTGAAGCGACCGACGACGGTGGGCATCCTTCTTCCTTGCCCCGGGTCACTGCCAAGTGACTTTGAACACTGTCCCCTCTGCTTTCAGGTCATCCTTCTTCAGAATCCAGGCTTGGATTCCACCGGACACTTCTTCAGCTCCCGCAAGCAGCAAGTCTTCTTTGTTCGCCATTGAAAACGACGCCGCGACCCGACACCAAAGGACACCTGTGCACCCGGCTTCCCTGGGTGAGGTAACTCCAGCACTACGGTGCTCCTGTGGGTGTGGGCCCTAGAACTACTTACCCTGTAAGTGACTTGCTTGTAGGTTCTCCCGAAGTATCCTAAAACTCTTTATTTCCAACCGCGACTTGCCCCATTGAAGTTAACGGCGATTCGCGCCTGTGTATCCACACTGCACGCGTCCCCCGTGGGTCCTTTACTTACCTGCCTTGGGTGGTTTTGTGAGGCCCCAGCACTTCTGAAGGCCCTAGGCCTTGTCTCCTTGCAAGTCGTTGTTTCTAAGTCTCTTACTTAGTATATGGTCTGGTACGCCCCTAGGGCCCCAGCCATATTTTGTGCTTAACTTATTGTGAAACGTTGATTTGTGCATATGTTTGTCTTCTAATCTCATAAAGAGATTAGTAGAGAGTTATTTAGAAATAAATACATATATATTTGATATATATACCTGTGTGGTGTCTTTTCATTTGGTGATTCAAGAGATTATATGGTAAAACAAGCTGCTTTACATTCCTCCGAGACTTAGCCTGAAGGCTGCTCTCCACAGCTACCACTAGGATAGCTTTCTTTAAAAGGTTGTCTTAAACCTATCTACCATAAGAGTCGATTTGCCCTGGTGCAAGGTGTCCACTTTAATTAGTGAACAGCATATACCAGGCCAACTTCTCACATTGGTGGGCAGCGTGTGGGATTCCAGCTTGCCATTGTTTTACCAGAAAATCTCTATTTGAATTACTAACTGAAAACCATTATAGGTACTCAAGGTACATATAAAGTCAAGCTTAGTATCAATAAGTTCTACTGAACTTAGAGCTGTGTGCCAAGGGATAGCACACCCTTTCCACAGCTCAAGCTAGGATCAGTAGGCCACAAACTAGTGTAGGTAGTACAACACTGCACAACACTAGAATGTCCTTAAAGGGTGGACCCAGTGGATCCACTCAGCCTCAGTATAAGGACATGGCTTTCTCTGACTTGAGAGCCATGTGTGTTGACAGACACCTGAGACTAGGACAGAGTCCCTCAACACTACACCTGATAGATCTGCTGACAGCAGATGACCTTAGATTGGCTCTAGGAGCTAAGGGGTCTGAATCAGTGGGTGGGTCAATCATAGTATCTGGGTCAGATGAGGACAATCCGAATGACCAAGACTCTGTGGTTGAAGGGCCAGGCTTCAAGGAGCCTGAACAGGACAGAGGAGTTCTCCCTAAGAGAACTGGCAGAGTGGATGAGAGGCACAGATCCCCTTCCAGGGAATCTGAGCACTCTTATCACTCTGGCAGAGAATTTGTCCAAGAGAGGAGCTCATACTTTAACTTAAGAGAGACCTCCTCTGAGAGAAGGTGCAAACTGCTCCAGTATGAGGAAGCCAAAGTGGCCCTCAGAACCAAGCAGTTGGCACTGGATAGATAAGCCCTGGAGATCCAGAGAGCTTCCAGAAGGGAGGGTTTAGAACCCCCTGGTGGCAGCAACAGTGTCCCTAGAGGCAGAGAATATGTCCCTGACCATAGGAACCTGAGCAAGGTTGTTCCTCCCTACCAGAGTGGGGATGATATCCACAAATGGATAACTGCTATGGAGAGGGCCTGTAGAGTACAGCAGGTCCCCCAAAAGCAGTGGGCAGCAATCTTGTGGCTCTCCTTTTCAGATAAAGGAAGAGACAAGCTCCTCACTGTTAGAGAGGAGGATGCTGATGATTATGAGGTCCTGAAGAGTGCACTGATAGATGGGTTTGGCTTAACCACTGAGCAGTACAGGTTAAAGTTCAGAGATACCCAGAAGGCACAGACTCAGGACTGGACTGACTTTGTTGATTGTGCAACCAAGGCTCTAGAGGGTTGGCTGGTTGGCAGTAGGGTTACTGATTTCAAGGGATTGTATAATCTGATGATGAGAGAACAGATCCTAAATAATTGCCAGAACCAGTTGTTGCATCAGTACCTGGTGGACTCTGATCTGACCTCTCCCCAAGAATTGGGAAAGAAGGCAGACAAATGGGTCAGAACCAGGGTGAGGCAGAAAACCCAGAACCAAGGGGGTGACACTAAGAAGCAAGATCCTAAAGGCTCTGAGAAAGGTGGGGATAAGTCAAAAGACCAGAAGTCTTCACAAGGGCCCCAAAAATCTGCATCTGGTGGGGAGTCACAGTCCAACAAGGGAAAAGGCCAAAAGAAGCCCTGGTGCAAATTCTGTAAACAGAAAGGGCACTGGACTTCTGATTGTACCAAGTCCAAAGACCAAACCACCACCACTCCTGCCCCTAAGGCAACTGTGCCCCCTAGCTCAGCTACTGGTGGAGGTGGTACTCAGAATAAGGGTGTAGTAGGGTTGACCCTGGGTTCTGAAGTGGATTCTGACCTAGTCAGAGTGACCACACAGGCAATGCTGATTTGTGAGGGAAACATTGATATGTCCTTCCTAGTAAGCCCCAGTAATCTGGGCAAGTACAAACAGCAGCCTTTGATAAATGGCAAACAGGCTTTGGCATTTAGGGACACAGGTGCTAGTGTCACCATGGTGGCAGAGGACCTAGTGGACCCTGGACAGATCATCCTGGGTGAAATGTACCAGGTGACCAATGCAAGCAATGTCCAGACCAACCATAGTCTGGCAGTTGTGAATTTCTCCTGGGGAGGGGTAACTGGCCTCAAGAAGGTTGTAGTTAGTGCAGACCTCCCTGTAGAATGTCTATTGGGCAATGATCTAGAGACTTCAGCCTGGTCTGAAGTAGAGTTATGGACTCATGCTGAGATGTTGGGCATCCCTGCAGAGGTATTTGCTGTGACCAGGTCACAAGCAAGAATGCATGACACTGAACCAGCTCTGGATCCTGGAACAATGGACCAGATGCTTCCCAAGAGGAGGAGCAGTAGGGTAAAGGCAGTGCCTTCCCCTCTGTCTCAGATCAAGGATTCACTTCCAGAGGGAGGTGAAGCAGAACCTGAAGAAGGAACTGCCCCAGAGGAACTTGAACCTGACCAGGTTGAGTTCTTGGGGGCAGGGGCCCTTCCAGGGAAGATCTGAGCAAGGAGCAACAGTGCTGCCCCTCTCTTGAACCCCTCAGACAGCAGGCTGCTGCTGAGGCTGCTGGGAGTGCTAGTGGGTCCCATAAAGTTTATTGGGATGAGGGACTCCTATATTCTGAGGGTAGAGACCCAGCCCCTGGAGCCACCAGGAGGTTGGTAATACCTCAGAAGTTTAGGGGGTTCCTCTTGACCTTAGCACATGATATCCCTTTGGCAGGACACTTGGGCCAAAACAAGACCTGGGACAGGCTTGTTCCACATTTTCATTGGCCACACATGTCAGAGGACACAAAGGAGTTTTGTCGCTCCTGTGTCACTTGCCAAGCCAGTGGTAAGGCAGGTGGCACAACAAAGGCCCCCTGATACCACTACCTGTGGTGGGGGTACCCTTTGAAAGGGTAGGGATTGACATTGTTGGTCCCCTTGACCCTCAGACTGCATCTGGGCACAGATTTATCCTGGTGGTAGTGGATCATGCCACCAGGTACCCAGAGGCAATTCCCCTGAGGACCACCACAGCCCCTGTGGTGGCAAGAGCCCTCATTGGAGTTTTCTCCAGAGTGGGTTTTCCAAAGGAGGTCATTTCTGACAGAGGTACCAACTTCATGTCAGGATATCTGAAAGCAATGTGGAAGGAGTGTGGTGTAACTTACAAGTTCACCACTCCCTATCACCCACAATGCAATGGTTTAGTTGAACGCTTCAACAAGACCTTGAAAGGAATGATTAAGGGACTCCCAGAGAAGCTTAGGCGGAAATGGGACCTTCTTCTTCCTTGCCTTTTGTTTGCATACAGAGAGGTTCCACAGAAGGGGGTTGGCTACAGCCCATTTGAGCTTCTGTTTGGGCATCCTGTGAGAGGTCCACTATGTTTGGTAAAAGAGGGCTGGGAGTTACCTCTCAAGCCCCCCAAACAAGATGTGATGGACTATGTACTTGGTCTCCGCTCCCGGATGGCAGAGTACATGAAAAAGGCAACCAAAAACCTGGAGGCCAGCCAAGAATTGCAAAAAGCTTGGCATGACCAAAGGCTGTGCTGACTGTATACCAGCCAGGACAGAAAGTGTGGGTGTTGGAGCCTGTGGCCCCAGCAGCCCTCCAGGACAAGTGGAGTGGCCCCCATACAATAGTTGAACAGAAGGGAGAAGTCACCTATCTGGTGAATCTTGGAACTCCCAGGAGCCCCCTAAGGGTGCTTCATGTCAACAGATTAAAGCCATATGTTGACAGGGCTGACATGGGCTTGCTCATGGCAACTGATGAGGACCAGGAGGAGGAGAGTGACCCTCTCCCTGACCTGCTCTCTCAGAACCCTGATGATGGGTCAGTAGATGGTGTTGCTTTGGCAAGCAGCCTCACTGACCATCAGCAAACTGAGTGCAGACAAGTTCTGCAACAGTTTAGACATATGTTTAGCCTGACCCCTAGTCAGACTACCTGGTGCACCCATGAGGTGGACACTGGGGACAGTCTGCCTGTCAAGAATAAAATCTACAGGCAACCTGACCATGTCAGGGACTGTATCAGGACTGAAGTCCAGAAAATGTTGGAGTTAGGCGTGATTGAGCCTTCAGATAGCCCTTGGGCTAGCCCAGTAGTCCTGGTACCCAAACCTCATACCCAGGGTGGTAAGAAAGAAATGAGGTTTTGTGTAGACTACAGAGGCCTCAATGCAGTCACTAGGACTGATGCCTATCCCATACCAAGGGCAGATGAGCTGATTGATACTTTGGCCTCAGCCAAGTATCTAAGCACATTTGACCTAACAGCTGGCTACTGGCAAATCAGATTAGCTGATGATGCAAAAGCCAAAACAGCATTTTCGACCCCTGGTGGGCACTACCACTTTGTGGTGATGCCCTTTGGATTGAAAAATGCACCTGCCACTTTTCAGAGGTTGGTGAATAAAGTTCTGGCAGGGATGGAAACTTATTGCTCAGCTTATCTAGATGATATTGCTGTCTTTAGTTCCTCCTGGCAGGATCACCTGGTCCACCTCAGAAATGTTTTGGAGGCCCTGCAGAAAGCAGGCCTCACTATCAAGGCCACCAAGTGCCAGATAGGGCAGAGTCAGGTTGTGTACCTGGGCCACCTTGTAGGTGGAGGCCAGGTTCAGCCTTTGCAGATCAAAATCCAAACCATACTGGAATGGGTTGCTCCAACCACCCAGACACAGGTGAGAGCCTTCTTAGGCCTGACTGGGTACTATAGGAGGTTTGTCAAGGGATATGGATCTATAGTGACCCCCTTGAATGATCTTACCTCTAAGAAAATGCCAAAAAAGGTTCAGTGGACAGCTAGCTGTCAAAAGGCATTTGAAGACCTAAAGCAGGCCATGTGCACTGCCCCCATCTTACAGAGTCCAGACTACACCAAAAAGTTCATTGTCCAAACAGATGCTTCTGAGCTGGGTGTGGGAGCTGTACTGTCTCAACTGAATGATGAAGGTCAAGACCAGCCAGTAGCTTTTATTAGCAGAAGGCTGACCCCTAGAGAGAAACGTTGGTCAGCTATAGAGAGGGAGGCCTTTGCTGTGGTATGGGCCCTGAAGAAGCTGAGGCCATACTTGTTTGGTACTCACTTCATAGTTCAGACTGACCACAAGCCCCTCCTATGGCTAAAGCAGATGAAAGGTGAAAACCCAAAACTTTTGAGGTGGTCCATTTCCCTACAGGGGATGGACTATACAGTGGAACATAGGCCTGGGACCCAACATGCCAATGCAGATGGACTCTCAAGGTATTTCCACTTTGAACACGAAGACTCAACTGGTCAAGGTTAGTTTAGTGTCCCTACGTTTGGGGGGGTTGTGTAGGAGAGTAGGATCTGCCTCTTATGTTGCCCCCACTTTTTTTCTGATGTTAGCACTGGTTTCTGGCTATAGTCTGGCTGGGTCCCTGCCAATCAGGGCCCCAGCCTCTCTGTTCTCTCTAAACGACATGGAGTGCACTCTAGGTGCACTAGTGATTGGATACTGTGGTGCCTTATGAGTCCCTAGTATATGGTACCTTAGGTGCCAAGGGCATAGGTACTTCACAGGCCTCCCAGGGGCTGCAGCATGTGTTATGCCACCCCTGGGAAGCAGTCTAAATCTGACACCACAGGCCTGCTACTGCAGCCTGGGTGAGGTGGTGCTAGCACCCCTCACTGAGATATAGGTTTCCTATATCTCTCCTGCACACACATATAAACCTATCAGTCACCCCTATGGCAGGCCCTATCAATCCTGAGGGCAGGGTGCTTGGCTTCTATGTGAGGGGGTGCCTCTGCATGAGCAGGGCCCCTCTGCAGCTCTCAGAGTCCATTCTCTGGTGCTGTTTGTGGATGCGGTTAAACCATATACTCTTAAGTGCATTATATCCTCGCGGTAAATGCTAACTTTGGAATGGCTGCATCAAAACATGTCGTGTTTGGTGTCAAACATCTTGGAATACTACCCCCCGCCAATCTTGGCGGCGGGGGTAGCATTCCACCCTTCTAGAGGGATAAGACATGTACCTGCTGTGGAAACGCGGTAGAATCCTAAAGAGCCCTGGCATCACAAAATGGATGCCACCAGTCACAGACACTGGGCTGCCCTCCTGCTGATGACCGAAACTCACAGTGGAGGAAGCCCAACAATAGGCATCCTGTCACAGGGAGGTGTAACCACCTTCCAGACAGGGTTTAGTGTATTGGGGCTGGGTGGGTGCACTCTTAGAGTGCTTTGAAGTCCTGCACTGGGGGAGCAGAAGGCTCCTCTGTGCATATGCCAGTTCAAACCAGCTCAGGGGCTACCTGCCCCTGCTCTGGCGCGAAACTGGACAAAGGGAAGTGGGTGTAGCCACCCCCTCCCTTGACCCTCCCATAGGTGGGGTCATAGAGCTAGTCCATCCCCTCTTTTTAGTATAAGAGGGGGAACCTTGCCATTGCAAAGCAGATAACCCCTGGACGACGCTCTACAGAAGAATCCTGGCCCTTCGACGTTCCACTACCTTTGGAAGACAGAAGAATCTCCCTTGGAGTCAAGGAGTGACTCCTCTGCTTGGCAGGCACCAAAACGACAACGACGGTCGCAAACTACGCCGCTCCCGCCGGAGTCCGAAGTCCCTGCAGCCCAAGAAGTGGATTTCCTGACCTCTCCCAGGCCATCGTGAGTCCCCAGCGAAGCTGAGGCAAGTGGACCCCACGAGTAACGAGGAACCGCGACCCCTGGGTACCGTGCACTATTGTCGAGTGCAACCCCTTCACAACGTTCTACGAACTTGTGCTTTGGACCACGTATGGTCCCGACCTCCAGCAGGAATCCCTCCGAAGATCAGAGTCCTACACCGTCCCGAGTGACCGTGGGCCCCTGTTGAGTGATTCCGCCCGAGGTGTCTTCGCGATCCCTTGCCCGCTGGCTTGTGGGTCCCCAGAAGACTTCTTAAAGAAACCAAAGGGCTCCCCTGGTTGCTCCAGGCCTGCCCTGACTTACCCTCGCTGGGTGAGTCCCTCAGACCTTGCTGGTCTGCGCCATCGACTTTTCTTCATCTCCCCGAGACTTGCTGCTGCCAAGGCTTGTTGGCTCCTATCGAGTTGCCGACACCGCAGTCAGCTGCAGACGTCGAGGGACACACCGAATCCAGCTCCTGGTCGTCGTCGACGCCTCCTGGACCACGTGGCTGAAGAGTCAAGGCACCCGCAACCGACCTGAAGCGACCGACGACGGTGGGCATCCATCTTCCTTGCCCCGGGTCACTGCCAAGTGACTTTGAACACTGTCCCCTCTGCTTTCAGGTCATCCTTCTTCAGAATCCAGGCTTGGATTCCACCGGACACTTCTTCAGCTCCCGCAAGCAGCAAGTCTTCTTTGTTCGCCATTGAAAACGACGCCGCGACCCGACACCAAAGGACACCTGTGCACCCGGCTTCCCTGGGTGAGGTAACTCCAGCACTACGGTGCTCCTGTGGGTGTGGGCCCTAGAACTACTTACCCTGTAAGTGACTTGCTTGTAGGTTCTCCCGAAGTATCCTAAAACTCTTTATTTCCAACCGCGACTTGCCCCATTGAAGTTAACGGCGATTCGCGCCTGTGTATCCACACTGCACGCGTCCCCCGTGGGTCCTTTACTTACCTGCCTTGGGTGGTTTTGTGAGGCCCCAGCACTTCTGAAGGCCCTAGGCCTTGTCTCCTTGCAAGTCGTTGTTTCTAAGTCTCTTACTTAGTATATGGTCTGGTACGCCCCTAGGGCCCCAGCCATATTTTGTGCTTAACTTATTGTGAAACGTTGATTTGTGCATATGTTTGTCTTCTAATCTCATAAAGAGATTAGTAGAGAGTTATTTAGAAATAAATACATATATATTTGATATATATACCTGTGTGGTGTCTTTTCATTTGGTGATTCAAGAGATTATATGGTAAAACAAGCTGCTTTACATTCCTCCGAGACTTAGCCTGAAGGCTGCTCTCCACAGCTACCACTAGGATAGCTTTCTTTAAAAGGTTGTCTTAAACCTATCTACCATAAGAGTCGATTTGCCCTGGTGCAAGGTGTCCACTTTAATTAGTGAACAGCATATACCAGGCCAACTTCTCACAGTCTTGCTAATATGCCGCGTAGTTTTTTTGGTAGTAGTGCAGAGAGTTAACAACTGGGCTGTGAAGTGTGTGCTTTTAATTGTAACTGTATTTACACAGCCCTTAGTACCCTTAAGGACGTGTTGAAGGGACAGTTATGTAAAAAAAAAATTGCATTACATACCTCTGGTATTACTAAAATCGACATTTTGGAAGCACCATTTTTATCGTAAAACTATTTTCACATTTTGTATCACAGGCTGTGACCTCGTAGCACGAAACATACACAAGTTACTATTCTCCACTGCACCAATCAAGATTACATTTTGTGGATCTCTGGTTACACACTCCTCTGCAGTGCATTAACTAATAGAGGTTTCATAATGTACGACAGTGCATTTCCCACTGAGTAACAACTTTTTAAATGTATTTTTCATTTACGCTGCCAATTAATTTATATGTATATACCTGATGGTGAAAGAACTAAAAAACGTGCAGAATATTTTGGGGCTTAGTTATGAGAGGCTTGCATCGCCTGAGCATCACTTTTTTTGACGCTCCGGTGACGCAAGCATCTCAACCATACATATGAGGCGGCGCAAAGTCACCCTGCATGGCTTTGCATGGCCTCATAGATATGGAGTAAGACAAAGCAGTGCAAGTCACTGCGTTGCCTTACTCTGCGTCAAGGAGGTGTTCCATGGGCGTTGCGTGGGGTTCAGGAGCAGCCGGTGCAGTTAAGCACGGTGGGATGGGCGAGTAGTGGAGAGTCGACAGACAACGATGAGGGAAATTAACATAAAAAAAGAAAAACACTTATCTTGCGCTCGCCGCATCGCAGAGTCAGTGATGCGGAAAGCGCAAGGTAAGTGGGTTTCTTTTTTTAAATATTATTTTCCTTCGTCGTCTGTCAACTCAACCCCACCCCGCCTCACCACTCTTACCTGCACCGGCTGCTCCGGGTGGGGTTCCCACTCAACACCCATGGATTTTGATGCTGCCCCATATTTACAAAGTCACGTAAACCTGGGGCAGGGCCAAAAACGTACGCCTCCCCAAGGGAGGCATAACGAGGAGAAACTTTTTAATTTCTACTCGTTTTTTCCTCTTTCCATGTGTGCTACATTCTGCAGCTCACATAGAAAGAGGAAAACGCCTCTCAGGATCATTTTTGTGAAGGAAGGTGCCCCTTCCTGCCCCGAAACAATCCTGCCTATGTTGGTACTAGGCAGCAATTTGTGCGCCAACGCAAGGGGAAAGGACAGTAATGCGCCATATTTCATAAATACGGCACATTCATGCCCTTTCACATTGGCATAGGGCAGCTCAGCAAGAAGACTTGCGGCGCTGCCCTACGCCAATTCCTCATAAATGAGGCCCTTTGTTTTTAGCTACACCTTTGACCACACCCCCACGCACACTGACCTTTGGTTTGCTAAATACTGTTTAATTTTATTACCCCACCGTAAAAATGATTTGCTGTGGGAATTGGGGGCATTTATGGTTGTCGATAGTGGTTGATGATGAGTACCTGGTTCTAGAAATTTTTGTCAGGAGGGGGTCCTTATGGCTAAAAAATGTTGACAAGTGGGTCTCGGCATCAAATTGTTTGAAGACCTCTGCTCTAGAGTATGATGGGTAGTAGGAGGAGGGTCTATCTGTAGTGTAAACTATTGCCCCCTTTATTGCCCAGAACTGAAGCAGATGACTAAGTGGGGATCCCTCTCCCTCTTTATTGCTTTTGTTTGAGGCTTCCCTTGACAGACATCTCTTAACGCCACCCCAAATATTCTTTTAACTCTGTGACACAAAGACTAGCCTGTAAGGAACATGCATAAGGCAGGAACCACCTGAAACTGGTCAGATATCTAAATCTGTGGAATGAATAAACTCTGGGCCTCATTTATGGCATTTTCGCATAGGCACCTTTGCTGCCCTACGCCAAAGTGAAAGGCAGGAATGCACCATATTTAAGCAATACGGTGCATTCCTGTCTCTTCTGCCTGCGCTGGCGCCATTTTGGATAGCCTAGCACCAACGTAGGCACTCTGGCACCATGGTGCAAGGGTGCCTCTGTTGCATGCAGGATTGTTTTTGTGCAGGAAGGGGCACCAGGAATGGCTCACAAAATCTGGAGTAACTTAACGCACCATAAATCACTGCATTACTCTGCCCTGGGAAGGCATTTCATTGGTGTTGGGTGGGTGTTCCCACGCAACACCCATGGATTTTGACGCAACCCCAGATTTACAAGAACTTGTAAACCTGGAGATGTGCTAAAATCTTACACCTTACTATGGGAGTAGCAACGAAAAGAAATATCTCTATTTCTCCTCATTTTTTCCTCTTTCTATGTGTGCTGCATTCTGCACAGAGGACCAAGGGCGGATCTCAGCGCTATCTTTGTAAACACACCGAAGACCAAGCATCGATCTCAGCGATGTCTCTGTAAACCCACAGAGGACCAACGCTGATCTCAGTGCTGTCTCTGTAACCCCACAGAGGACCAAGGGCGGATCTCAGCACTGTCTCTGTAACCCCACAGAGGACCAAGGGCGGATCTCAGTGCTATCTTTGTAAACACACAGAAGACCAAGCGTCAATATCAGCGATGTCTCTGTAAACCCACAGAGGACTGAGCGTGGATCTCAGTGCTGAGTCTGTAAAACCATAGAGGACCAGGCACCCATCTCAGCGCTGTCTCTGCAAACCCACAGAGGACCAACGCTGATCTCAGCGCTGTCTTTGTAACCCCACAGAGGACCAAGGGTGGATCTCAGCGCTGTCTCTATGAACCGATTAGGACCAAGTGCGGATCTCAGAGCTGTCCCTGTAAACACACAGAAGACCAAGCGTCGATATCAGCGATGTCTCTGTAAACCCACAGAGGATCAAGCATGGATCTCATTGTTGTCTGATTCACTAAACCTGATTTTTGATAATCGAATATTTCCAATGCCTGGAACCTTATATTATGTATGAGAAGGTTGATGCCAAGGGGTGCACAATTTATCAGTGGCATACTTTAACATAGAGTTGGGGACATATTTACGAGCCCCTTGCGTCACCAGAGCATCACTTTTTGTGACGCTCCAGTGGCACAAATCACAAAATCATATCTACGAGGCCACACAAAGCCACTATGCGTGGCTTTGAATGGCCACATAGATATGGAGTAAGGCGAGGCATCACAAATCGCTGAGTTGCCTTACTCTTGGGCATTGCGGGGGGTTCTCCCATGCAACACCCATGGATTTTGACACTTTCCCAGATTTACAACAGCATGTAAACCTGGTGAAGTGCCAAAACCTTGCCTTACTCTTTGCTAGGGAGGCATTCAATGGGCATTGCCGTGGGTGTTCCCATGCAACACCCATTGATTTTGACGCTTCCCCAGATTTACAAAACCATGTAAAAAATGAGGATGCGCTAACACTTGCGCATCTAAGCGAGGCGGAATAAGAAGTAACTTTATGTTTTTCTTTGTTTTTTCCTCTTTCCATGTGTGCGGCAAAAAGCCTCCCAGGATTGTTTCTGTGCAGTAAGATGCCTCTTCCAGCACAAAAACAATTCTGCCGACAACCCTGGCACCCTTGTACCCTGCTGTTAGAGTGTCTGTGTTGGTGCTTGGCTACCAAAATGGCGCCAGCGCAGGGGTAAAGGACAGGAATGAACTATATTGTATAAATAGGGTGAATTTATCCCCTTTCACTTTGACGTAGAGCAGCGCTGCAAGGTGACTTGCTGTGCTGCCCTAAACCAAAACCCCGTAAATGAGGCCGACAGTGTGCAAGAATCCGCACACAGAGCTGTCATGGAAAACCGTGTGCTGAGTCAGGCTTCAATCAGGTGGCGTTATTAGCTCTTTATCGCCACAGAAGTTAATCTCACAAGGAATATACTATTGATTTTTGTGGTACCAAAGTCATATAAGTGCAGGCTCAAGGACCAGGCGCGGCTCAGTGCTTGGCTGCGGTGTGAAGCCGTCCTGTGGTCACCATGAATTCCAGCCTGGCCATCATCTGCTTCGTCATCACAGTGCTGATCGCTGAAGGTGAGGTTCCTCCTTGCACCTGTCTGTGGGGTCCCTCTACCTCTTTTGGAATCTGCTGTACATACATTTTCTAAATCACCCAAAATTGCCCCCCCCCCCCCTTTCGGTTTCATCCAAAGGGGTACTTACAAATCTCAGTGATTGGGTGAATAAAAGCGCCCATTGCAGCATGCAATAGAAAAGGTGAATTCTGTCATTATCTGCAGATCACATAATAATAATACTGATCACTCCATTCTGCATCAGGACTGAGGCATCACAATGCAATACCAGATGTTAATGGGGACAGTCCGAATGAACCTTGCGTTATTGACCGTGCCAGTGTGGAAGGCCATGACCCAAGCCTGTTACACAGAGATCTCTTCAACACGTGCCTTAGCCCACTGAGTTATGTTTCCAGCCTCCTTTACTGTGCAATCTATTTTCATCACAGCACCAGGGCACAACCAAGAGCTGTGTCAAGGCCTTCAGGTGATGTTGGTATTCTGAACTTTCATGATGATTCATGGGGACGTTTCTTGGGGACATTCTGTGCATCCAAGGTCTTTGCTCCCACCTTGATTCTGGGGTGAAATCCATCCGCATACGCCTGGAGTGGGACTTGCTCTTCACAGGAAGTGCTTCTTGTCATTGCTGCATACTTTATTTGTAATTTTTTTATTTATTGACATTTTCAAACAACGCTACAAACATTTCAACACAACAAGCCAGTTGCAAATGTGCACATGGTCGACTATACATTATCTTACCACTATAAATATAATTGTTATTCCAAGCATGCACGTTCCTCTGTATGATTCGTGATGGGATTGAGGACCATCATGATATAAACATATCGGTTAACATTCAGGTGATAGTATACAGTCCATTACACCCCACCCCAAGGCAATTCACAAATAGGTACTCTTGGCAGTGTAAAATATGTCCAGTGTGTGTCATATATTTACCACAATACAACAACCATCCCCAGGTTACCTGTGTATGTCTACAGAGCTACAGATGCCTCTGACGTACCTCCCTCCCCCGCCTGTCTCTCTCGGGCCCACAGTATAAAAGGCTCCCATATATCTTTAGGTCTAGATGCCGATGGCATCAGCTCCCAAAAGGTAGTCAACTGTGAATGTTCGAATGCTTAGTCCCGGAGCCATTCTTTCCTAGAAGGGGCCCCCTTCCTCCCCCAGTGTATGGCTACTTGGCGCTTAGCGAACAGAAGTAGCATAGCGTGGAGCTTCCGAACTTTGACTGGCGTGTCCTGCACATAGCCCAGCAGGCCTAGTAGAGGGTTTGGATCATCCCTTACACCTGTTATCTGATGGATCGTGGTGAATACTTCGGACCAGAACAACGACAGCCGTGGGCAATACCCATGCCATGTGTAAAAAGGTAGCCGGGGCAAAGCCACATCTCCAACAGCTGTCGTCCTCCTTCAGTCCCATGCGATGCAAGGCAGGAGGAGTCCTATAGAACCTGTGAAGGTACTTAAAGTGTATTAAGCGGAGATTGTAGTTGGGAGACAGGGCCGTGAGTTGGCTGCAGCAGTAAGCCCACTGCTCCTCCGTGAGTGGAGTTTGCAGGTCTTCATTCCATGCCTGAAATGCCCGTGGCTGTACCAGTGGGGCTGAGTTTTGCATGTGATTGTAGATTCTTGTAATGAGCCTGCGCGGCGAGTCCGACTTGAACACGCTCTCTAAGGCAGGCAGGGCTGGTGGGGGACCCGGGAAAGTGTTGTGTAACGCCCGACATGTGGCTCGGAGTTTGTAATATACGAAAAGCTCAGAAAAAGATGCAGCCTGTCCTTCTATAGGATCCGGTGGGGGTCGAAATGTCTCTTCTGGATATAGGTCTGCAAACGTGCAAAGCCCCATTTTTCAAGCTAGGGTTCTACTAGTGCCCTCCCCCATGGTGGGTATCATTGGGTTGTGTGCGAGGGGTATGGATGGGGCGTATAGGATAGGAATGTTAGCTCTTTTCCTTAACGTATCCCACGCCCATCGCAGGGTTTCGACCGTATCTACACCTTCCCGGGGACGCTTGTAGGTTTGATATAATGCTACCTGCAGTGGGACAGGCGCCGCCACATCCGCATCAACAGCTATGTGAGGTTGAAATAGGGTCGGTGCACCCAATAATGAAGGAATTGCGCCTGAGCACTCCATGCATATAATGGCATGTCAGGTGCTCCCAGCCCGCACTGGTGTAGTGGAAGGGTCAAAAGTTCCCATGCAGTGCGTGCCTGCCCGCCCGCCCAGACCAGTGAGACAAGTAGGGATCTGAGGGTTTTGAAAAAGGCTTGTGTGATGGGGATTGGGATATTTACGAATAAATAGAGTAGTTTCGGCAAAACCACCATCTTGGCCAGTGCTATTCTCCCAGCTATGGACAATGGGAGTCTGGCCCATGCAGTGACTTTTTCAATCATTGCTGCATACTTGGCATTATAATTTTACCTCAGGCAGAGGGTCGTTGGTATTAGCCAACTTCCAACTCCGCCTGCATTCATCTGAAAGTGTGGAATCTCCATCACATTGACAAGATGATGTGGGGAGAGGATGTGGTCTCAGGGCTAGACTGCCGACCTTGGAGCTGGGAAACCATGGTTCGAGCCTCGGGGTCGACTCCACATCCTGTGATTCTGGGCAAATCACTTAATCTCCCTGTGCCTACCAAAAAAAAAAAAAAAGAATGTGTCCTTGTGTAAGATAACTGGGGCTCATGTAAAGCGAGTTCGCACTATATAAATCTGCAACAACAAAAAAAGTCCAAACAAATCCGTCTGTGGTTGTTGAACATCTCTGAGAGATATCTGTCCTTGCCAAAGTCACGTTTAAAGCACATCCGTAAAATTCGGTCACTTATGTGGCCACTTAAAGTGTAGATTCCTTTGTGATGGAGATCTCAACATGCGCCTAAACACTCTACAGCACCAAAAGACATGAAAGAGAGAACTAAGAGAAACAATAAGGAGAGACTGACAAAGAGAGAAAGAGTGATATGGATGGATGAAATGGAATATATAGAGGGAGAGGTAGAAAGAGAGAGTGTGCCGATAGAGCGGGAAGGATTTTAAGACGCAGATGTGAGAGAGAAGAGAAAAAGAGGACAGGTGGAGTTTCAAGAGGTAGAGATGAAAGAGAAGAGAAAAAGAGGAGCGGTGGAGGGAGAGAGGAGTATATACAATTTCTGTAGTGCAAACCTAGCAATATAGGCAGCGGGCTGTTGTAAGCCAATCATACATTCGAACGATAGGGGAGGGAGCTGGTTCTTGGATTGTTACTGTTTTGTGATGTAATGTTCTTTAAAACGTGCCTTCAATCCTCTCCTATACTGGAGCAGCGTTGGGGTGGTCCTGATGCATGCAGTGCTCAGTGGTGGCTCGGATGCCGGTGTGCTGAGAGTCACTAAGAAGGGTGAGCTTGTCCACAAGATAACCGGGGGTGCTGGTCATGATGCCTTTGTAAATGATGCCGCTGGTTTTAAAGTTAGTGCGAGCAGGTAACGTGAGCCAATGGAGTTCTATCAGGGTTGGGAGACGTGCTCATATTTCTTCCGGCGCTGGATGAGATGTACTCCAGGGTGTAGAGTGCCCTTAAGAGGGGCCAGATTGGAGTGTGGGACACCATGGAGTAGGGTACTACCACCATCCAGATTCAAGCTTCGAGGGCCCGGACAGCAGCTCTGAAGTCCCTTTCTGAAAGAAACAGTTTCACTTTCTTTAGGAGACAGAGCTGATACCAGACTGTCTTTGTTTTTCAAGATTCATGCCATTGAGTTAGGTTTGTACTATTTCATGCTTATTGTTCTGGCAAATAACAGGAATTCGGTCTTACAATAACACAAATTCTGCCTTGGGGCAAAGGGACAGTGAAGAAAGAGCAAGAAGAACAGCATAAGATAAAAGGACGGAGTGAGAGGGAAGAGAGAGAGACGAAAAGATATGGAAGAACAAGACAAAGAAACAAAAAGTGAAGAGAAAAAGAATCGAGTGATGGTCAGGAGAGAGAGTGAGACGAGAGAGAGAGACAGGGACATAGATGGAGTTACAGAATGTAAAAGAGAGACAGATAAGAGAAATGGCAAACAAGAGAGACAGAGAGTGAATGATGGGGAGCAAAAGGGAAAAAGACTAGGAGAGTGAGAAAAACGGGAGCATAAAAAGAGAAGGAACAAGACTGAGAAAGAAAACAAAAGCAAGAAAGAATGAAAGTTGAGAAAATCTGAGCAGGAGAGGTGGAAATAGAATGAGAGAAAAAGTCAAAGATAGAGAGAGCGAGGGAAAACAAGAGAGAGACCAGAAAAGCCTTGAAGCGAAGACCATATGAGAGTTCTGTCCTATACTGGAAAGACTTTTCTCTAAGGTATGAATCCCTCAATCAAACCCCAGATAAAATAATGTGATTGCTTGTCAAACTGATACTCCTGAAGCAGTGTAATGTGGAGCTCTGTGTAAGCCAGTGACTATACCAAGTGGAGCCCAAATGGAAACATACCCATGCTGTGATCTGCAAACAGATACTGAAGATGCACGTGAATCATCCCCACAATGTCACTGGAGAAGAGTAAGTGACGAGTTTGAACCCAGGGACGGCTGACTCAGTCTGTCATCCATCTACGATTGGTAAACTGACTGTCCCTAAATAGGGTAATAGTAACATCTGTTATTTACAGCAGTGGCGTAACGAAACTTGAGGGGGCCCCCCTGCAAAGCACAATGAGGGGGCCCCCCCAGCGGCCCGGGCCTGGAGTCAGTTGTTCCTATGTCTAGGTTTGTGTTCTGTCCCTAGGCTGTAGCTACTCACATTTCACTTTTTTTGGATCAGAGTTTTGTTGTTGTTGCATGGAACATTATTGTGTGCATTTTTCATTATTTAAATATACCAATTCTTGTCTTTCGATGTGGTCCTGTTGCATTCCCCATGTTAGCCCCATGCCTCTGCGTTTCCTGTTGCTTTGGTCTATACAACCAGTGCAATAATCAGAGCACCTCTAGATAGTTAATGAAAGTGTATGCTGGATGTCCAATCTTGGAGGACACATAAATGTTATGTTTCACTATGAGAATAAATAAAGGACCCCAATCTCATTGATAAACCTCTGTCGTTACTTCGTAACCAAGAAATGATCCTCTCCATTGCCAAAGTGTTTCACACCCATATATACCATTTGTACATGGTTAGTAATAACCAACTTAGGCCCAAGGACTTTTTGCCCAATCCGATTTCTGTCTTCTTGTGTAACCACTTCTAATCTCTCCATCCATATCACTTGTATTAAACTCTCAGGCCATTCTGGAATAAAAACCTAACAACATTTAATAGCTGCTAATGTCTTCTTCCAGAAGGCCTACATTTTTGGGCATGACCACCAAGTGTACAGAGTCATGCCTCGTTCACCACAGCCCTTCCAAACACTAATCCGAAGCATATCGTTTAGAAACCTCAAATACATTATTTTGCACACCATTCTGTATTTTCCAGGTCCCAACAGAGATGGTCAGCTGTAACTCTCTGTCCTACAGATCCATATGAGCAGTTTTTGATACTTTTGAAGGGTGAATCAGGTATTATTTCTGCAATTAAAGCATGCACCACAAAGAGTGTTCCAGAAGGTAAGTAACTTGTTCTTGTGATAGATATTTCTAACCATAGATTTGTAACTTTTTGATACCAAGCGGTACCTCCCAAAAGCTGGAGGGTTTGAGGAGTGGACTTACACTAGGAAGTCCTACAGACTGAGCTGCCGAAATGGCCCTTCCTCTAGCTTGGTTATTGAGACAGTTAATAAATACTTGGTGAAGGCGGGAGCAAACACCCATGTTGCAGCCTGGCAGATGTCCAGTACTGCAACACCTCTCGCTAAAACTGTAGTGGCGACTTTGGCTCTGGTGGACTGAGCCCTAAGGCCATTGGGAACCTCCTCCTTAGCACAGCATAGCATGTTTTAATACATAGGGCGATCCACCTCGATATGGTCTGGTTCTGGACCCCTTCTCCTTAGCACCGGCTAAGCCAGTAAATAGATGCTCACCAACCTAGTTTGTCTACGTGCGTTTGATGTAGAAGCTAAGAGCTCTTCTAGGGCCAAACATGTGAAGCCTCTCCATAAGGTGGGACAAAGAAGACAGAGAAAGAGTAATGGACTGTCCCATTTGGAAGGGCAATACCATCTCTGGCATGAAGGAGGAGTGGGTTTGCAGCACCAATGTGTCCAGAAAGAAGGTTGTTTATGAAGTTTGCACTGACAGTGCCTACAGCTCACTGACACGATACGCAGAAGTAACTGCAATTTGGAATACCGTTTTAATGGTCAATAATTTTAGTGAGCAAAAGTGCATAAGCTCAAAGAGTATGTACTTCAAGAGCATGTACGTCAAGGATATGAGAACCAAGTTAAGATCCCATTGAGGCATAATAAAGGGTACAGAAGGAAACACGTATGCGAACTCTTTTAAAAAACACATCAAAACCTTAGACTTGAATAACAAAGGTAGGTCTGGCAAATGCAGAATTCTGAAAGAGCCAATGAGTAACCTTTAATAGTGCCCAATACAAAACCTTGCTAGGCCGAGATAAAACAAACATCAAAACATCAGCCAGTTTTGCCTGGAGAGGATCAGTTTGAAGGTCTCCACACCAGACCATGAACTTTGTCCAACAACCAGAATAAATAAATTTGGTAGATGGGCACCTAGCCACAAAAATAACATTCTCTACTTCCCGGGCAGATCAAACACAATCAGTTGGTGTTGCTCAATTTCCATGCATGGAGATGTAGCTTTTGGGGATTCAGTGGAGAAGCCTATCCTATTGTTGAGACAGGAGGTCCCGCCGAAAAAGCAGGAGAACAGGAGAGCAAATGCTCACATGATCAGAGTGCCACACTCTCCTGGGTCAATACAGGGCTTTCAGAATGACCTGAGCCCAGTCTATTATGACCTTCTTCAGAACTGGGGCAGGGGAGATAGGTGCAGGAATGCATACAGGAGATAGGTGTCCCAATCGTAAAGAATGCGTCTCCCAGGGAGCCTCTTGGCGGAAACTAAAATGTGCAGTACTTATGACAATGCATTCTCGGTGGTGGAAAAAAGATCTAGCTAGCATACAGCCCATTGGCCAAGACACCTTGAAGCACCTCCAGGTGGTTAGCAGATGGTATCTGCTGAACATATCAACCCTGGCATACTGCAAACCTGCCAAATGGTTGATCATCAGAGAAATCCTCTGGGAGTCCAACTACTTCCAGAGCTGCAGTGCCTCCTGGTACAGGACCCACAACCCTCCACCGCACTGCTTGTTGCAGTACCACATGACGGTAATGTTGTCTGTTCGGACCTGAACTGGCTTCCTTTTGATGTATGGAAGAAAGGCCTTCAGACCAACCAAATGGAGTGAAGCTCTGGCAGGCTGATGTGATGCCTTGGCTCTAAGAGCAAAGGAATGTGATCGCTACTTCTCCCAGATGAACATCCTAACTCAGAGGTGACAAATCTGTCACTACTGCGAGCGTTGGGTGGGGATAGGAAGAAAGGTGTGTCACATCTGGTTGGTGACCAACAGCCAGCATTGGAGGTTACAGGCTGTCTTTTCTGAAATATGGATGTTGTCCGAAAGCCCACTAAAGGCCTAGTTTTCACTGCTCAACCATCATGTGCCACCGGGCCAGGGGAAACATGAGAACAGCCCACAAATGGAACCAAGCATCACACTGGGATCATAGGTTAAATGTCCTGGACATGTTGTGGTGGTGGAAAAGCTTTGCATGCCACTGTGTCAAGGATGGCTCCTATAAAAGATGCTCTGCATAGGCTGCAGGTGGGACTTCGGCTCATTGATAGAAAATCCATCCCAGAGAAAACAGATAGCTGACAGTTGTCCACAACCGACTGTGCCAAGCCCACCTTCAGTAGGCAGTTGAAGAAGTACACGAATACAAGTATCTGGCCGCAACTACCACCATCACCTTCGTAAACACCCATGGGGCAGAGGTGAGGTCAATGGCCAGGAAGGTTAAAATGGAAGTGTTCCAACCTTACCAAGAACTGAAGGAACATTTATGAGACTGCAGAATGGGTACATGAAAGTCTGTGTCCTGCAAATTCAAGGACACCATCCAGTCATCTGGATCCAGGATGGAAAGAACCTGGGCCATGGTTATCGTCTTGAGCTTGTCCTCTCGAAGGAAGGTGTTATCCTGGGTCTTGAGGGGGAGTAACACTTCTTGCCTTTCTCTGCCTCTGGAATCATCTCTATACACCCTCTAGCCAGAAGAGACTAATCTTCTTGTGCCAGAATGGAAGCATGATCTGCTGAAGTCTGAACTGAAACAGGTTGAGAACGAGAGGGGTGGATGCAAAGAGAAGGGCATAACCACGCTGAACTATTTGCAGCACCCACGTGCCTGAAGTTGTAGCATAATAGCCAGACAGAAGAAAAACATATTCTGCCACCTATCAGTCACACATGATCATGGGAGGGGGAATCAAAGATCTTTGGGCACATCTTGGGCTATAACAATATGGAAGCTACGAGTAGAGCCTCTTTGTTGAACACACTTCATTACCAGAGTTAACATGTACCCTCAAAACAGAGTGTTTTCAAAAGGTGTCAGTTGATGTAGTTTACATTGTAATTGGTGAAATTAAAAGGCACACACAGTAAAATATCGCACAGTAGACCCTTTTTGCAAAAGACCTCTATTTTTTTGTATCTTTAAGAAAGTCTATGTGTGCATGCTTTTGCTTTGGGAACAAAAAAACATGAATCCAACAGCAAGTTATCATGACAGCAAAGTAAAACAAATAAATGTGCAAAGGTGATTAGAGAATAGTACTGTGTCTTGATGATAAGCTAAGGCATCCAAATAGCATATACTTCATAAACAAATAAATCCATACATCAGCAATTAAAATGTGACTCTGTCTGCAAATGTATATCAAAGGACACACACTGGCTCTCATGTTGAATGTCAAGTTTAACAGAAGAGTTATTTAATGCCCTATAACCAAACACTAAGGGGAATACAAATGGAAGAATGGAACCATTCTCAAATACTAAGGACTTGATGGATAACTCGTCCAAACAATCAATGACAAAGTATGACCAATACATGAAGGAAAATGGGTGAAGGGGCTGACCCAAATTCAACTGTCTCTCTGAACTACGTATTGCACATTAAAATGAAATTATGACATGAAGTCTCAACAGAGCTGAACATATCTGAAGTCAGATCTAAACAGTATTTAAATCTTCAAGTTCCAGCATCAGCCAAATTGCACAAGCCTGTTCATCCCAAAAGAAAATGCACTGACCCCGAATTAGGATCTGTCCTGATACAAGAGAACAGTAAAAGAGAAGAACATTTTATTGCTTTGCTGGTACAGGAGTCCTCCAATTTCAAATGAAAACAATTTTATGGCTGAATAAGAACTATTTGCGATCAAAGAAGCATGCATTACATTGAGACATCATCGTCCAAGACTGTGACTATAGATCACGATTCGAACAGATCATCACAGCCTCAAAGTACTGCAACAACTCGAGAGAAATACTCAACAGACCAGACGGACTTCTTTTCTTTGCACATATTTGTATTATTTCAAGTTGCTCAGACACATGCATGTTTTCAGAGGATTCGTTATTGCACATTTTACAAACTCATAGACCAAACTGTCACTCTTTATTTCCCAGTCCCTTCCACCCTGAGCTTCTCCCATCCCATCTTACACACCACATCCTCTCAATTTCCCCAACCAAACTCTTGGGGTCTCTTATCCATAACATAGAGAAATACTCCTGCCACGGCACCAAACTTTTTGAAACTTTACCTGGGTGACCTCTATTCTTAAATACCCCCTTCTCCACTAACATGTAATAGAAAATGCCCCTCAACCACTTGGCAATGCATGGTACGTCCCTCGACACTGACTCAATGATGTATTTCTGTTTCACCAGACGCTAACTCCACAAAAATGATTTTGTAGTTTGCTGGCACTGCCAAGCAGAGCAAGCTTAGGTTCAATATCACAAGCTGAATAAGCTTAGGCTAATACCACACGCAAAGCGGAGCTTAACATCAAGCTATACTCCAAACGCAGTCACTCTAGTCAAAATATCTCCCACCTCCCTGCAAAACTCATGGACAATAGGCAGTCCTAATGCAAAAATGCCAAGTCTCTCTCTGACTCCATACATTTCAAACCTGGGTCCCTAGCTCGATCTGTCATTGGGTCTAGAGCGGCATCTCACTGATGAGGCCCAACAAGGGTGAAACTGCTCTGGTGCAGCTTGTAATTTCGTTCAGAGCGAATTAGTCCAGTGCTTCATTTGCAAAAGAATAAGTAGGGCCCAAAGTTTTGCTCAGAAGCCCATGGCTGGCGCAATCGAAGGTCAGGGCCGGAATATAAAGGGTGTGTCATCTGGATTGCACCTGATGCTTCTTTAATCCACCACCAGACACTTCCTGTCTCTTTATCTCACTCTTACCAGTTCCTGCTTTCTCTCTTTGTCACAGTTTTCCATTTTTCTCTTCTTCCTTCTGCGTTTTTCTCTCTCTCTTACTTTGTATCAAAGTCTGAAGAGGAAAACTAAGTGCCGGTCCCCAAAAATGAGTGCTGGTTGGCCCCACCTGCAACCACAAGCTAAAATTAAGCTCTGAGTTGGTCTAGAAGTTCAGGATAGGCTGTTCCAATTGGAGCAGTGCCAAGGCTGAATGGCATATGCCAGGTCCATGTCTGTAATGGCGTAGACAAGTTATAACGACACTGGCACCAGGTTTGACAGCTGTATGGAGACCGTTAAACTCTGGATGGACAGAAATTGTCTAAAGCTCAACTCTGCTAAGACGGAAGTCCTACTGTTTGGAGCTCATACCTCCTTCTGGACCCCCTCCTGTTGGCCACAGGAGTTGGGCCCCCTACCATCTCCCGTAAAGAAGGTTCATAACCTGGGGGTCTTGATGGACGATAGACTGTCTTTTTCAGGCCATATTAATTAAGTGACCTCTTCTGCTTATTTTTACTTGGAGGACCATTAAAAAGATTCTACCTTTTATTCCAATTCATCTCCAAAAAACTCTTATGACATCTCTGATCATGATAAAACTGGACTACTGCAATGGACTACTCTTCTCTGCCAACCAATGTGTTATAAACAAATTTCAAACCCTACAAAATGCAGCTACCAGGCTTCTTTTTAAGATCCCTAAATATCATTCAGCTTTCAATGCCATAAGACAATTGCAGTGGCTCCCCATTAAACACAGAATAACTTTCAAAGTACCCTGCATCGCCTATAAAGCACTGCATGGACTAGACCCACTCGTTATTCAACAGAGTTTCATATGGTACACTCCAGGTAGAACCTTACGCTCAACCTCAGCTAAACTTGTGGTGCCTACCAGATTCAAGCGGGCAACCTGGGGAGGAAAGATTGTTGTACTGGGAGCCACAAAAGCCTGGAATGCACTCCCACTGCATATCAAGGAGGCCCCAAATGTACTAGTCTTCAGGAAACTGTTATTGACTAAGTTATTTAAGTCTCTGTAGCTTTTCTTCTTCCGGGCCCACCCGTTACACTGCTAGCTTTAAAGCCAGCGCCAAGACGCTTCCGGGTATTTGAGCGCTTTAGAAAACTTTATAACATAACATAACAAAAACAATTCCCAGAGCAATTATCAGTTTCTGATTAATTCAAGCATTTTCAGCCATAATTAATTTGCAGTACGTGGTGTGCAGCCCATTATTCATTAGAGAGAGGCAGGCTAAGCAATCCCCTCATAGATAAATGAATTCTGCTATAATAATTCAAAAATTAAAACACACATAAACATAAATTGCTGGTTTTTGCAATGGGACCATGTCTTAAAATGGTTCACTTCACTGTATAGGCAATATAGCTTCAACGAGGTGCTCCGTGCGCAGTGTAAAAAGTGGTTGTGCAATAAGTGAAGGTGCGTGAAAAAGACAGACAATGAACAAGAATCAATTCCAAATTGTTTCTACCTAGTTACATAATGTATAAGTGTGTTCCAGCTGGTTAGGTATACATTTGTTTTGACCAAACACAGTCACGTAGTACAGGCAATTCTATTTCCGGATTTGGAATTGATTATCTTTCATTGTATAACTTTTTCAGGCGCATTCAGTTATTGCACAAGCACTTGTTAGCATAGTTTACCTATGAGGGATTGCTTTGAGAGCCTCTCTTTGAGTATTGTAGCCTGAATTAATAGATCCGACAGAACTAAGGTGTTTTTATGTACTGTCACTAGTCCAAGTTCTGAGGAACACAGTGGGGCCCCATTGATTACTGCATAGCATTACTCATCTCATCACATTTTTTTTTGTGCAGATTTATATAGCGCGAACTTGACCCGAAGGTATCCGAGCGCTTTACATGAGCACCATTTACGTTACACAAGGACACATTCTATTTCTTTTTTTTTTTGCTAGGCACGGGGAGATTAAGTGATTTGCCCAGAATCACCGGATGTGGAGTCGACCCCGAGGCTCGAACCTTGATTTCCCAGCTCCAAATAAGTCAGTCTAGCCGTGAGACCACAACATCCTCTCCCCACATGCGTCAATAAATAGTAGGAAAAGAGAAGCGACCCATGAATTATTTTATAGGAGCTTTAGAACAAGTGTTATTATCACCCAGTTCAGAAGGAAGCTTGTAATCAATATCAGACCAAGATATGGCTCAGTCATCTGCACCGAGAATGAAGCCAGTGACCTTTGGGTTACCTAAAGATATCTGCAGTGGGCGTATCCCCACACTAAGCAATTATATTATAACATCTATGTTTTTGACCAGCTTCATCAACTCAAAAACAGACCTCTATCTTTACCCAAAATCATTTGTATCATTGGAAAAATGACACAGATATGAGGTGAAGAGGATAACCAAATTCACTACTAGTAAGGGATGAGACGCATGTGCCCTCACGCCGCTCCCGACTCCACCCTACCGCCCCACCAACAGCACAGAATTTCACAACTAGTCGCTGCAGATACAATCCGAGGACACATTTTGTTAATTGTACTAGCAGTAGCAGGCAACTGGTTTATCTGTGCCCCCCACCCAGGTGCAGTAATCTTTAAATCAAACAAAATTTCCACTGATGTTAGTGGCCTAAAGTGCTAACAAATGCACCACCTGCAGACATATTTCCTAAATAATCTTCGGGCAAATACCTCAACATGCCCCCTTAAGTAGTCTTTAAATGATATACGTTTTGGACAGTAAAAGCTGCCATAATGTGCTTACACATGCACTATATGTCATTACATTTGCGCCCAACGCCTCCTGCTAATGCCTGCCAGATGCCCACCTCAAGGTAACTTAATAAAGTATGTCACACCCCCGACACCCATCTCCACGACCACCACCACTCTTCTCCTACCATCTTGGATACATTCCTGATTTGTAAAAATGTGATGTGTTTGAAAGGAGGAGACAACGCCGCACCCTCTTTTTTGCCTCGCTCTCTGCTTTCTGTAAGCGACGTGACCGGACGAGCGTAACTTAAGTTACGTAACTCCCAGCATCCGAGAAGGATCGGATGTGTTGAGTGCTAAGTGGTTGCTGGCTGCCGCCGGCCGCGGAGGGGGCCCCTGGAGCGCGGGGGCCCCCCCGCACCGCGGGGGCTGCGGGGGCGATGTGTTACGCCCCTGATTTACAGCAGTATGATGCACTGTATGAAAGCAAATAATTAGTAGGAATGTTATTATTGTTGGTATTATGATCAGGTCGCTACCCATTACAGCTTGGCCTTCAAAAACAGACTACAGAAGTCCTTATATACCAAGAGAAGGGGAAGCAAATTCTTCCACCACAAAAAACTGCAACCCTTAAAAAAAGCATTTGCAATGCAATAGGTCTCGCATTTACAAGAGTTTGAGCTATTGGCATTGTAAATGACAATGCCTTTTATTTATGTGTTGTTTTTAAAACAGATAAAAGGCATTGTCATTTACAATGCCAATAGCTTAAACTCTTGCAAATGCGAGACCTATTGCATTGCAAATGCGTTCGGCACCCATGCTATAAAATTTTTTAAAAGCGTTAGGAGAGAGCATGTCCTGCCCGCAACAGCAGGCAGGACAAAGCTATTTGAGAAATTAGCGCTCGGAAGCTGTAATTAAAGCCTACCGAGTAACAACACACGTAACAGGGGGTGTCACCATGGGAGGTTACAAAATGAGACAAGGCGGTACTAAGGAGGGACTACTAAGCCTATTGACCAATGAACAGCCACAGTTTACAGTGGACAATGACACAAGCCAAAGACAAATATGGGCAGAGAGTGGGCGGAGCTACAAGCCCCTACCTGACTACAGCATGCCTCGCAGAGCAGCACATCCGCTGCTCAGGATCGACCTAAAAATAATAGATTTATCAAGCACAGTGCAAGCGCTGTGCAGGCAAAACCTAAAAAGTAAGAAATGCCCCCATCTTCTTCTCGCCCTGTAGCACACCAAACTCTACAACTCCCCGCCCCTTGGGAGTCCGAGCTGCCTACTTTTACCATCTTAAAGAAGGGGCTGAAGGGTCTGATAATTAATAGGCATGTTTAGAACCCTTACAGTTCTCTTTCCTGTATGTCTTTATAAATACTGGTATTTGACTCAGCTATTGACAGTTTACCTATTTTGCCTGTTTTCACAAACCACTAATCTCTTCATACTAATTCTCTATTCCATCATGTTTAGCAACCTGGTGATAAACACTGCAATCAAAAATGCGTTTATAAACAGTAAAATTTTGCCCAATAAGTCAATATTAATTTTACGAGGACTGAAATTTCAAAAATAACTCTTTATCCCTCATAAATACAGAGGGGCCGATTCCGATCTCGGCCGGTAGGGCTCAGAATCGGATTCGGCTTAACCGGATCCGATTCGGAGCCCTATTTCCCGACCGATCCGTACGCGCGTCCGGGCGAGCGAGTTCGATGCGTATTCGCCGACCGACTCGTCCGGGCGTCCCGACCGCTCCGACCGACTCGATCCCGGGTCGAACCGCACCGACCGACTCGCACGGACACGACTCGCACCGCGCAATGGAGACGTTCCCCGGCCGGGTAAGTACGATGCGCGCCGCGAGCAGTATGACCGAGCCGCGCACTCCGGGTCGAAAGAGTTGTCGGAGCAGTACTTTGGGGGTCCGTGTCGGACCCCCCTGTATGCGTAGCCGCGCGAGTCGCACACAGGGGGGACCCATGGGTCCCCCCTACCTGTGCGTGTACGGCGCGAATCTCTTTGCCGCGTACACGCTGTAGGGGCGCACTTGTCCGCATCGCACCCATTGAGTCAATGGGAGCCCGCGTACACGTTGTACGACAGGCTCCCATTGACTTCAATGGGAGTCCGACCGACTCGAGTCCGATGGCATACGTGCGCATCGTACTCGTTCGGTCGGACTGCACGGGTCCGATTCGGTCGGAAATCTCTCCGGGTCCGGCTCGGTCGGAGAGATTTCCGGCCCGAATCGGAATCGGCCCCATAGTAGAGAGATAAATACGAAGACGCTTCTTTGACTTCACTGTAACAATATGTCACAATAACATGCATAATCTTGATGGACTTCAGTCCTCGCGAGCTCCTCTTGGCAATTGTCAAAATGTGGTGACGAGGCTGCTCCGCACAGCCACTTATGGAGTATTTTTTCTCATCCTCTGTGTGTAATAGATAGCTTTAGCGCCATAAGAAGGATGGGGGCACAAATCAGAAAGCGCAAGGAAATTGGTTATTTATGTGGTAAATGATATTTAAACGTCAGGTGGTCCAGCCTGCACTTCCGCCTGAGGTGAAATCCAAAACTTTTCAACGAGCCTTTATCTAGGAAGCGGTATTCAGACAGAATATCAAGTTGAAAATGACGACTTACACAAACATCGAGTTGGAAATATAGTGACAGAGAAATATCGACAGCAAAAATATTGTGATCAAGAGTATCGAATTTAAGGTAAGAAATATTGTTTTTAAAAGTATAGAAGTCATTAATATCGTTTGCAAAGGGTGGGAAGTAATTTATGTTTAATTAATTCATAATTAGTTAATTAATATTAATGAATTCATTGAAAATTAAATATGGAAATTGTGTAATTAATTTTAGGTGTGGGTTATGGGGTTTATAGGGGTTAAGGGTGGGAAGGAATTTATGTTTAATTAATTAATAATTAGTTGACCATTACTATTAATTAATTAATTGATATTTAATTAGGGTAATTGTTTATTTTTTTTTGTTTGGATTTTACTTTTATGCGGTAAAGGGTGGAGAGTAAATAAATTTTACTTACTTTATAATTAGTTGTTAAATTCTATTAGTTTTTTAACCGAAAATAAGTGTTAATTGTGTAATTAATTTTTTTACAGTTTAGTTTTAGCTGTGGGATATGGGGACGATATGGGTAAAGTGTGGGAGGGAAACATCCTCAACAACGACTCCGGAACAACGAGTTCCAGAGTCACGCAAGCCGAACAACGACTTGCACGAACACGACTTAGCCTTAACCACGCATGTGCGTGGTTAAGGCTAAGTTTGTCTAGTGTTCGTGTAGGGCGGAGTTCAAAGGACCTTCGGGCAGGAACAGGTAAGAGGGGTTCGGGGGTGGTTCATGTTAGTTTTTAGGGGGTGGGGGTTCAGGTTAGTTTTTAGGGGGTGGGAGAGTTTGTGTTAGTTTTTAGGGGGTGGGAGGGGTTCGAGTTAGTTTTTAGGGGTGGTAGGGGTTCAAGTTAGTTTTTAGGGGTGGGGGTTTGAGTTAATTTTTAGGCAGTGGGAGGAGTCGCTATAGGATTTAAGGGGTGGAAGTGGGTTTGTGTTAGTTTTTAGGGGGTGGGAGGGGTTCAGGCTAGTTTTTAGGGGGTGTGGGGTTCGTGTTAGTTTTTAGGTGGTGGGGGGTTAGTGATAGTTTTTAGGGGGTGGGAGGGGTTCGTTTTAGTTTTTAGGGGGTGGGAGGGGTTTGTGTTCGTTTTTAGGGTTGGGAGGGGTTATGGGTAGTTTCTAGGAGGTTGGGAGGTTCGTGTAAGTTTTTAGGGCGTGGGAGGGGTTCGGTTTAGTTTTTAGGGGGTGGGTTTACCATGAAAATTCGTGGTAAAGGAATGCGTGGTAAAAAAATTGTGGTTGAGACGCAGTCGTACTAGAGACCGCGTTGTTTAGGGATTCGATGTTGAGGAACTCGTTGTTCCAACATACAACCAGTGTGGGAAGTTAATTAATTTTTCTGAGTTTTAATTTGTTTTTTAATTAATAATATTTCTTTAATTGGTAATTAATTATGTTAATTATGGAAGTACCATTTTTTAAATTTAGATGTGGGTTGTGAATTGTGTGGTGTTAAAGCATAAGTAAACTTATGTAATAATTAATGTTTTTGTTTCTAAATAATTTCTAATTAAAAATATGTATTTGTTTTAAAATTATTTTTTATTTTATTTAATATAATATTTGTAGGTATTTGTCATATGCATTTAACATTATAATATGTTTTTTATATTTTTTTAATATGAAATATAATTGTATTTTAATTTTTTTAACATATTTATATATTTATTTATTTATTTTGTTTTTTAAATATTTTTGTTGTTGTTAATATTTTGTTTGTTTTTAATTTTGAACTGACTGGAGTGAGAATATTAATTGTTACCCCTCCGCAATCCAACACTTTCCCTACTGTTGCACTGATTGGAGTGGGAATAGTAAATTTTATCCCGCCACTATCCAACACTTTCCCTACTGTTGCACTCACTGGAGTGGGAATTGTAATTTTTACTCCTCCGCTATCCAACACTTTGCCTACTGTTGCACTGACTGGAGTGGGAAATTAAAGTTTAAAGATTTTTAAAATAAATAGTTTAATGTTTTAATTCATAATAGAATACTTTTTATTAGATTTTATGTTATTGGTATATATATATAATGTGATCAAGGCCTGCACAGGCCGAAACGCGTCATGGCGGTACAGCGCACAGAGCAATAAAAAGCTATTTTGCACAAAATAAGAGGAGTCCGTTCCTGTTTTCTGGTTCTTTGGAATCGAACCGCGGAAGAAAAAGGTGTTTCTGCGATATATATATATATATATATATATATATATATATGTATATATATCTATATATAGGTACATTTTTATAAAATTTTAAAATTATAAAAAAAAAAAAAATTAATAGTTTATTAATTGTTTTAAAGTACATATATATATATATAAATTAATTATTATGTATGCGTGTTTAACTTTTTTTAATTAAGTTTATTTGTTATATTTGTTCAAATGTATATTAAATCAACTTTATTTTTTTTAATTCATTTTATTATTTAATATATTTAATATTTATTATTTTATTTTAGATATATATATATAAAAATCGATATTTTGTACAACTATATTTTTGACATCGATATTTTTTTTCTCGATATTTTTGTACTTACCTGTTTAAGTATAGGGAGTCGATATTTTTGCATTCTATATTTTTTACATCGATATTCTGTCAGTGAACCCTAGGAAGCTAAGTGAAGTGAGCAGTGTCAACACACATTTTAAACCCCATGATCACCTGAAAGTGAGAACTATCGCTCTGCAGTGGAAAATCCCAAACATGATTGACTCTCTCAGTGTCAAGTTACTGACGCTGATAAGCATATTTATTTTGTGGCGTCTATACAGCACACAGGCAATTTAAATGACAAGATGAGCAGCACAATGTGGAAGCACATGAAATGAAATGAAAAAATATCTTTTCCCCAATGCGGCGGTGATGTCAGCAGGCGGCTTGGATGACTCAGCGCGCACCATCCGTGCAGCGTGAGTCCCTGGAAAATATGCCTGTTTGTGGGAAACCACCTAAGCACACGGGTTTCCCAACAAGAAAGGTGCCTTGGAGTAGATGCCAGCGTGTGCCCCAGGGGATCGCGTTGAGAAAGCTGCTGCTCGAGTAAAAATCTACTCGAGCGGCAGAAAGGAAGCAGCGCCCGCTTGCGCTGTGCATGGTGCCATTCACGATGATTGCACAGTGCAGACAAGCACCCGGCACTGAAAATCATGTGAACAGCATTTATGTAACGCACTCCGCTGCTTGCGGAGCTCCGCGTAGCGCAGCAGAGTCTTTTTTGCACTTTGTGGAGCTCCGCGTATCGGAACTCCGCGAGCTCTGCGAACTCTGCCTAGGCTTAATTTTTACACCCTCAAACCTCCAACTTGATGGTGGGGAGGGTCCTGTCTTGATGGTGGGGAGGGACCTGGCTTGATGGTGGTGTGGGTCCTGACTTGATGGTGAGGAGGGTTCTGGCTTGATGGTGGGGAGGGTCCTGGCTTGATGGTGGGGAGGGTTTAGAATTTACCTAGAGGAAATGTGATATACATATGTTGTAAACCTAGCTTGCTAACAATGGGTGCAAACAACAAGCACTTGAAGGACTATTTGCCGATCCACGATGATGTCTTGATTGAGTACCACAGAGCAGAGAAGAGTAGACACTGGGTACCACCATGATGTCCTTGGAGTCAAATGAAGCCACGTGACACAAAAAGCTCCCCGAGGTAGAAGGTCATTGAAGTGCAGCGAGAGAGGTGGGTGGTGGTCCTGGCTTGATGGTGACCATGAGAGTGCGTCAGATGTTGGACGCGCCTTTACTTGTAATACTAGAAGTCAATGTGTTCCTGTTCCCCCAATGCAGAGGGTGGTAGTGTCAAGTAGAACTTGGAAAAAGCTGGCTGGATAGTACAGGTCTGTTTACTACTCTTCTTAAAGGGGCACCGGCTGCTTTGGTCCTCAGGCTCGGCTAATTGAGTACTGTCATACAGACCAGTGTCGCCACCACAAGAATGGTCTGATTGCAAGAAGAATTAAGGCCATTAGTTTATGTTTTGAGATTGTGGGCCAAGTGCTGACCACTGAATTCGTGGAGGAACAAACCTTTAATGTGTTAGGTGAAGTAACCTACCACTTAACAGACAGATCCATTACATGAACTGGATTTTACCATTGAATCTAGTTTCACTGAAAAGATTTTTTGTCATTGGGTTGTGAAAAGAAAGGAAGCAGCAAAATGTCTCTTCACCTAGGGTAGCAAAACTATCCTGGCACCAGCTCTGACAAGGAAAGACCTGAGCCTGGTCACCCCACACCTACATCTGTGTACAAATCATGGACAAATCAGGTTTTGTTACTTTTCAGACCACCCCTTCTCTGAGTCTTTGTATTGCAAGAACCATTTGAATCTGTGTGCACGCTGTGTGTGAGTGGGTCCCCCAGAGGAGCTCTGCTGTAACACGTGTCGACATTATTCTGATACTTACCTGGCCTTCAACAGCCCTAACTTCAGCTCTCATCAGACTGATAATCACCCCTTTCTGGGCACAGGGGATGCAGCCCTGTCAGCGGTTGTAATCATGACTGACATCGAAGAGAGAGATCTCTTTCCATCTTGCTCTGACTGTGGGCAGAAGAAAATCTACACTTATGACCCTTATATTCAGTGTATTTGTGCCTTTATTCAGTGCATGAAGCATCTTGATTTGATATTTGTAACATCTTTCCTTCCAAAACCATGAAGGAGGTTGACAATTTACGTGATGCAGAAAAAATAAATTCCCCTTGCAAAGGGGATTCTGCCTTGTCTGAGAATGATTCTGTGAGAAGTGCTTCACATAGAACTTCTACGAAAGCGGTACAGAAAAAGGAAACACGGATTTTCCAGAACTGGACTGTAGGCACCTCCTCAAAAGAAAAAAATTGAATCTTTTTAGAAAATACTCCAAACAGAGCGATGATCAACCACTGTGAAAAATGTAATAAAAACCCAACTACATTGAATCGGTGTCAAGCCGGCCGTCCTCGTTATCTACAACAAAGCCACTCCCCTTGAAAAATATTTAATCGTCTGCCACCTCATCAATGGCCACTCCAATTTGTGGATATTTCACCGAAGGACAAACACCGACACACTCTTGACGCTGGTATTTGTCCAGCGGTGAATACTGTTTTTTTAATAGGGGGGTGCCCCCACTGACCTCCCCACCCTGCCCATGGGCATTTCACCACCTACATCTGCAGCGCTGTTTTATTAGGCACTGCAGTGCAGGCCGTGAAATGTCTGTCGGCATTAAAAACGCAGCTTAAAGTCTGCCTACCGACCACTTTTCCATTGTAGAGTTTGATACAAGTCTTGTTGACAGCAACCAAGAGCACCCCGACGCAGGCACGGTCAGCTACAAGGCCTCATGGATGATCGCACCAAGGATGTCTATCATCCCACTGTCAATTAGGAATACGTCTGTGGTGACCCCACTGATGACAAACCTTACCTCGCCAGTAATACCATCAACCACTTTTTCTGTGTTTACAGAAATTTAAATACCAGTGACATTTTCTCCACTGAAAGTGACTACACACCTGCCTACTCAGATGTTAGAGTCAGACACTGAGGCAAGCATCAGCAACCAGGCGAACACTTCAGATACATCATGCAGTCCTGTGCTACTTGATGTCCACTATGTACATGATTTTGAGGAGGTTTATAAGTAGACTGAATACCTAGAATATGAATATCTACCTCAGACCTTGATAGTAGAGTGGAGGACAATAAGATGGATTCTCTGGCATCTTATGGTCATCAACACTTCTATAAAGAGCTTGAGGTGATGCAAATATCTGTTGCATTCATGATGACGCTGCAATAGGTCTGATGAAATCATACAACCTCACCTATTACAACTATGCATATGACACCCAAATAATTTTTACAAAATGGATAGCCACAAAGACCTCTACAATTCACAACTTGATGACTGCATTTGTGCCATAAACACATGAATGAGGAATAATCATCTAAAGTTCAAGACCACTAAAACAGAGATTATGACCTGTGGACAATGGCAAAAGTGCCAGACTAGCAGCATATGGCCCAAGGAACATCAAGCCCCGTCAACAACATCTAGAGAAGTTGGAAATATAGGAGTAATCATGAATTCAGAACTATCTGCATGATAACAACGTCACAAAGAGTGTTTTCTACACATTGAAAACACTACGTTGCATCTTCCCATACCATGCACATCAACATAAACTACAAGCCATCCTCACACTTGTAATGTCCAAGCTTGACTATACCAATAGCCTATACCTTGGTGCACCTGCATATATTATCAGCAAAATAAAACTCATCTAAAATGCTGCATCAAACTTCTTCTCCACCTTCACCCAAGAGAACGCATAATTTCAGTCCTTCAATGACTCCGCTGGCTATGTACAGCTAGAAGTTTAATGTTGAAGGCACTCTGCATTGTCCACAGAGCCTCCTAAGGAAACGGACAACTATAAATTCAGGCAATACCAATCAAAAAGAACACTGCGCTCCAGGCTTGCACCACTTATCATCCTACCATTTTACCATAAGAAATCCGTATGAGGCACTGCTTTCTCAGTACAAGCTCCCAAACACTGGAACTCACTACCAGCCAACATTAAAAGCACCCAGGAGCATATACACTTCCGAAGACATTTGAAAACATGGCTATCTCCTAGACAACTTCACCTCCCACATCCCGGCAACAGAGTTCAGAAAGCAATCACACCCTGAAGTGCAATCGTCAGATTTCAACCGACAAGTTGCAAACAGCTTGTTGGAAAGTGGGTTATTGGTAGGGGTAAGTATGCACCTACCACTAGTAATAAGGCCATCAACACGGTCCAGTAAAGGTCTCAGTAAATTGGCCCCCTGCTCAAACCTTGTTAGCTGACAACGAGCAGTCAGGTCAAACTTAGGAGACTGGAGTGTAAAGCATTTAAAACACCAATATATCAAAAAAGTAAGACACAACACACAATAAAAGTCTCACACCAATTTATAAAAATAGGAAATATTTCTATGAATAATTAGATAACGAAACTACAAACATCTAATGTAGGGAACCGGAGTTATACATTTTTAAAGATTAACCACTTTATAGTGTTTAAAAACATATGGCACCACTCTGGAACATCTGGTCGCACTTGACTGGGACAAAGTAAAAGTTTGAGGCTGACCGGGATGGAGCCCTGGTTGGATACACTAAGCGGGAGGCCCCTGTCAAAATTTTAAATTCACACTTTTCTGGAGCTTTTTCTTCCAACGTCGATCGACCCTTCACAGTAGGCTGGATTCAGTGAGGGTTCGCCGGCTTGACTTTCTGCAAGGCCCCGGTCAAATCCTGGAATCCTGGAAGTCTGGGGCTCCGGAGCCTTCAGCGGGACAAATCTGAAATGCAGTAGGTGCAGTCATTCAGAGTGCAGGCATTTGGGTGCAGATCCAGATTCCAGCAGGGTAGTCCTTCTTTTCCTATAGTTTCAGGCAGCATATCTGTGAGAGACTATTCAGCTCTCACATACTTATTCAGTGTTCTGGGGCGACAAGCAGGGGGCACCTCTGTCCAATGAGATGCTGGGTGCCGCCCACAAGCATGAAAACTTCCTCCAAAGTGTGGCATCTTCTTGTCCCACAAAGCACTGCACTTCAAAAATCCAACATGGATGATCTCTCTCTGAGGAGGAGGAGCTGGCTAAACTTACCCACAGTGTGGCTCATTTCCATTAGCGCTCCTCCCTCTAAACTCTGCAAATTCCTGTCCTAAGCCTGCCATCTGGCTGGGGCACAGGATGTGGGGCCAGGTACGCCTAGCATTCCTTATTAATCTGCTCTCTCTTTGAGCTCCGTTTGATTTATCCAGCCCCCTCTTTTGTGACCTATCCTCCTCAGCTGCAGAGCTCTCTCCTTCAGATAACCTCTGCTCCAGCCAGGCCACCTATCACCTAATCAAAGCAGTCTGGCTAAGCCTGTTAAGACTGACCAATCAGGAGAGACCACTAGAAGGCAGGATTTTGGCCTTCAGAAGAGAACGTTTTATAACTTCTCTTCTGTACTAGTTATGATAAATTCATCAGTGGCCAGTTGTTCACTTTATCAATACCAATCTTTTAAGTCCTTGAATGATATTTACTCCTTTCCTAGCAATCAGGGCCGGCGCTAGGCATGGGCAGCGTGGGCAGCTGCCCAGGGCCCCGCGCCTGCTCGCAGCCATGGGGCCTCGCACCTTTAAAGACTCCAGAGTTTCGAGGCCCAGGGGCCCTATAAGAGTTTACGTTTTTTCTTTTTTTTATCAATCTTCCCTACTGGCCCGTCTCTGTGGGCCTAATGGCTGCATCTGCATGTTGATGACAGCAATTAGACAGTTTATTGAAGTGCCCTTGCTGTGAAGGGTGCCCTGCCCCTGTATCAATGAAAAGTAGAATATCCTGCTGGGCGCAGAACAAAAGATAGAATGGCGGCGCATCACAATGGAAACTGCTCACCTAGGACAAGCGGAAAGGGAGCAGAGAGGCGAATAAAAGGGGTAAGACAAATAAAATAAAGTGAGGGGGGCAGATAGGTGTGAGTATGGCAGTGAGACAAGAGGTGCATGCTGAGGAGCAGAATCAGCATGTAAAAGTGAATGGAGCAGGGCTTAAAGTCTGCTGGGTCACTCAAGTCTTAGACCCGGTAGTAAATTAATATGGACATTGAAAAGGGGCCCTATATTCATGCCCTTAACTTTGCCTGCAAAAACATTGATCCAGTGTCTGCACAATGAATGAAAGTTCTAAAAAGCAGGTGATGAGACTGGCCCACTCTCCATTTTTACCCTCACCCTCAGAGTGAAAAAATAAATCTTAACTCTGCAGCAGTGCCACCCTTCGCTGCCTTTAATGTAACTTCAATGAGACTCGTTATAGTTCTTTCACAGTCTCATCATGTCAGAACTGGAGCATTTTCAATATTATATACAAGGAAGCCGTAGACGTTGCTTATTCATCTTACGCAACTAATAACCACTGATAAAGCCAATAATCTTGGCTTGTTGTAGGTGTAATGTAACTTGTTGTATTATTTATCTGGAGGCAATGAATGAAACAGTAAAATAACAGTCGAGCGGCATGCTATGCTATTCACAGATTTATATAGCTTACATGTTTTTAAGCCACACCCTTAATTACATCAGCCATGCCCATTTGAAAGACCCCCCAGTTTTTTCATCCCACTTAAAGCCCTGCTGTCAGGTTAGTATGTAGGCCCTTTTTTTAGCTAGTTGTTGACCTGCTTTATGGTCAGGTGAGCCGGTTTTTACTGTTAATTGTTATGATATTAAAGCAAACATTGCCTGCAGCAAACTCGAATCAGTGCAGTCTTCCATACCTTACAAAAAACTTATACAGCATGTCTTTACAAGTTGAAAACTGCCCTAGTTTGCAAACATGGGACACTTTTCTAGCTAACTAACTCACTAATGGGGGCCCCTTTTATTTTGGTAGAGGGGCCTATTTTCTGTCCCAGTCTGATGCTACATGTTAGGCAGGGCCACTGGAATTATGCGATTGTGCAGTGGCGGCGATTTCTGCATAATCATGCATTTGCCGCATTTGCCACATAATCCATCATCTGCTGCATAATCTACAGATTTTAACAACAAAATTGCTTTCTATTTCTAACAGTTCAAAAGTTACTAAAAATGCAGCGACACGTCTTGCCGCATGTGGGAAGGCCTTTTGAAAAGCTGGAATAGTAAACTTTCCGTTCCCACTGCTAAATTTGGGTGTTGAATTGGTACTAATGGGGTGCAACCAATGGCAAACAGTGTTATCAAGTTTAAAAATGGCAAAAAAATGAAGGAATACTATTTCAAAATGTGCCACATTATGCTGCATAATTTGCCTTTTCTTGCCACATAATTTACTTGCCCTGTCACATAATTTAGCCCTCTCCTGCCGCATAATTCCAGTGGTCCTGATGATAAGGTAATGCATGGCAGTGATTTTGTTCCTGTTTATATTTCCCATGCTTTACTTAATCTTGCATCCCCCAAGAGTGCTAGCTATTTCCAGCATGTGTGTTTCTGTATTTCATTACACAGCATATTACTCTTGGATGATGCACCCTTTGTACTGAGTCGCCTCCATGTGTTTATAACAGGCTACAGTTGAGCACCTTGGAGTTGAGGCTGCAGGCAGTACAAATTTCACACTGTGCCTGTCTGTGGGTCAAAAAGGTGTTCAGATTACATGATCATTCATAATATGGCCTCTCTGCAGAGCACAAAGTGCAATGGTCCTGCATTCCAGTTGTGATTCTATGCAAATGTGTGTGAAAGAGCTACCTTTTTGTCAAAACAACAAGGCGAAAGTAAAATAATTTATTGTTGCTACTCATTTAGCTTAAACAGCTAACAACCATTGACAAAACCAATACTCCTAGCTGTTTTTAGGTGTATGTCAGTTGTTGTGTTATATTTCTGGACTCAATCACAGAAAGCACAGAGAGGAACCAAAGTACCAGTCAGATGGAACACTATGGGAATCACAGAAATTTAAATTATGTGTTTAAGCTACGCCCTTAATTACATAGTCCACACCCCTTTTAGAGACCCACCCATTTTTTTCAGCCCATGTTTTTTTAGCCCACTTAAAGCACTGGGCTCGTGGAAAGGGAGACTGGGGGAAGAGGAGAGATAGATGTAATGTGCAGAATCAATGAAAACAAGGTCGTAGAGAGATGAGGTGCAGGGCATTGCATGCAAAAGACAACGATGTAAGAGGAACAGAATCCACGCAAAAAAGGTAAGAGGCAGGGAGACTGGTGAACTTTGAAATGCAGAAGTCCCTAATAAAACATACAATACCCTTCCCAGTTGTTTGGGAGATTCACCCTCCCCAAAAATACTTTGAAAAGTGGCAGATGATAGAATCTGTGGCTCAGTTTCCATAAAAAGTGGTCATGAAGCCACATGTGTGATCTATTCTAACCAGTCTGAATTGCACTCCTGTCTTTTCCCTTCTTCCTTCTGTAATCCCCACTTTCCCATGTGCTCCATTTTACCCTTTCAACCAATACACTTTCCTGCCTGCAACATTCTCCCTCAGTAATCACCTCTCCTCATTGTGTACTGTTCTCTAGTGCACAACATTCTGCTCTCTAAGATCCTTTCTCTTTGGTACACCATTATAACTCCATGTGTACCCTCCCTGAATTGTCTCCTATTTTCCTAGAGGACAAAACAGGAGCAAGAGCCATTTGCATGTGGGTCCTAATGTAAACATTACTGTGAAATCGAGTGAAAATTCTTTTTGCAACTATTTCTGCCATACCTGGGTCAAAATTACCCTGACCAAAGAGGATGCTAAAAGTTATTTCCGTCTGGACTCAAAGTATATTTTCTATGTTAGACAGTGGAACCATCCAGGAATTCGACATTTCAACTTACTTTAGAATGCGGGTTTGTGTAGGGGATAAATCATATTTAAATTTAAATTGCAATGGTCAGCAAGTCACAAGTTTTAGTTGGCTATCAATAAAACATATTTACAGACCTTAGTACTGGTAAATGTGTGATATTAAGTGCTATATAAAAAAGTTATTGTACCATTTACTTTTCCTTGCAATTGATGTATTCCTACCCCTTGAAATGTGTTCCTACTCAAGGGTAGACATTGCCATTCTAAAATAGTTCAATCAAATTAATATATGTCTGATTTACACCAAGGGTTCTTACTGTCTTAATAATAAGTTTATGTTGAAACTCGGAAATAGGAAAACTGCAGCACAGGAGGTACATGGGAGAATAGTGCCAACACACCACACTGATCCATTGTCCAAGCTTTTAAAATAAACTCAATGTACAATCATGTTTACTACTTAGAGAATACATCTTTATTTTCATGTGCAATAAGACTGTTATTGGACACTCAAAAAGCTAACATGCTGTGACAGTCTTCTCAGGATTGTGACACCGTATGATCATAGGTGATTCCCGGCTGAAAGATTTTTCACACAGTGTGATCAAAGGCTAAGAAAGCTGATACAATGTGTGACCACCTGCACAGCATGCCAAGGCTTTAGTGTGGAAACAAAAACCTGGCCAGTGGTGAGCAAAACAGACAAGAGAAACCGCAAGCAGTGGGCAGTCCAACTTACCAACTGGTACGGAGACAGGTTTCTACGTACCAGCTCTTCTCTTCTGGTTCACTCAGTCTAGAGTCTGTGTCTCTGCACATGAGCTTGCTGACAGCCCTACCAGAAGACAGGATAGGACCAGGGGCTGAACCTTCTACAGCCTCATTCAATCATGGCTTCTGATAGGGCTTTGAGCGACACAGCTACAAATGCATCCCCACCCAAGCATACTCCTATATTCCCCAGGGCTGCGGTTCAGGGAGCATGCACTGTTTCTCTTTGGCTTGCGAATGTGTGAAGGGTGCAAGGAGCATAGCACTGGTGAAAGTAAACATGCAAACTGGCTGTTAGTTTGGGTGTTTATACTTTTTGCCTTTCAAAGCTGTTCAAAGTAACTCATTTTTGTGCCCATCAATACTTTGCAGCCATGCTCTAGCGCCCTCAGGCACCAGCCACAACTAGTAAAAGGATTGGGGAGAGTGGGACAGTGGAAGGGTAGAGGTGGATGTAGAGGAGGAAAACAAGCAAAACAAGATAAGAGACTGGGGAGAAAAGTGGCGAAGATCAGCACATGGAGAGGAGAGGTAAATGTTAGAGGGTCAGATTCAACAAGAGGAGGGTAGAGGTGGGAGAGAGATGAAACAGGATGAGCAGAACATGGAGGGAAGAGGTGGATCTAAAGAGTGCAGAACCAGCGAAAAAAAGTTGAGGCTGGAGGGAAAGGTAAAAGGTGCGAGATAGTGCATGAATGGGTGCAGCAGTTATAAAAGAAGCAGAATCATGAGGAGAACTTAAGTGGGGGGTACAGGGAAGGGTGAGAGGTGGATGTAAGAGGGCAGAATCACCAATAGCAGGTAAGATGCTGTGTAGGGACGCAGGGGAGAAGTAACTGTTACAGGGGCAGAACCAGTGAGAAAAGATTAGCGGTTGGGGAGAGATGAGACATTAAGTGTGCAACAGGGAGGAGAGAGGGGGTGAAAGAGGAGCAGAATCAGTGAGAAAAATGAGAGTCGGGGAAGGATGAGGTGAAGTGTAGAGCATGGAAGAGGGAGATGGATGTAAGGGATTCAGAAACAGCGAGACAAGGTAAGAGGCTGGAAGTGAAAGAGGGGAGGTGGATTTAAAGGGGAGGGGTGGATTTAAAGAGGACAAATGAGCAAAAAAAGGTTCAAGGCTGGAGTGAGAGATGAGAGGTGAAGGGTAGCACATAGATGTGAGCTGTTCAGAGAGGCATAACCAGCAGAGAACGTAAGTGAAGGGGGGAAGAGAGAGGGACTAGTGAGAGGTGCATGTAAGAGAGGCAGAATCAATGGGTACTTCAAGAGTTAGGCAGAGAGAGGAACTGAAGTGTAAAGCATTGAGGTGAGAGAATACTTTATTGTTTAAAGTTTAGATAAAACTATATACAATAATTACGTTACACAAAATACATCACTAAATACTGATTAAAAAGTGCCATTAAAAATCGACGCATAAAAAAAAAAAGTTAAACACTAAGTTAAGTCTTTTTCTCCCAGAGCTTAACCGTCTGCCTCACGAACTTCACAAGATTACCCACCACTTTTACAGAACCACCTTTAGAGCACAATAATACACCCTCTGGTATTGTTGTTATGCCCTCAGCATTAAACATTGGCTTTAATTATTTTTTTTGCATGTCTAGTAGGGCTGGGCATAGGCACATTCTATTTTGATTGAACTCTTCGGCTAACTTGCATTTCCTACATGACCTGTCCGTGCAGCCTTTTAGTTTCCATGAAACATCAAAAGCCTTAAAAGGGAGATAAAAATCCTGAATCTCAGAAACATGGCCTTGTTCTGAGGCCACAAATTAAAATCAAGGTAAGGTTGCCTTAGGCTAGAAAAAGGGTCTACAATATATCTGCTATGCATATATCTGGAGGCTGCATCAATGTCCCTTCTCAAGGTTAGGCTTTTCTATCCCTTTTTACCACTAATTTGTGTGCTGATCTAGGCATGGATGCCAGTGTCACTATTGAGGGAGCTTATATTCTTCCAGTAGCTCTTCTGTGGATATAAGAGACAGAACCAGTAGGAAACAGGAAAATCCTGGGGGCATAGGAGAGATGGATGTAAGAGGGACAGAATACAGAAGGTAAGGTTAGAGTCTGAGGGAAAGATGAGAAAAAGAGTAGAGCATTAAGGGGAGGTGGATTTAAGAGGGCCAGAATCAATAGGGAAAGATAAGATGCTCCGGGAGGATGGGAGGGGAGAGATAGATGTAAATGAAGCAGAGCAAGGAAAGAAGTTATGAGGCTGGGGGAGAGATGAGCGTTGAAGGGGAGCGAATGGATAAGATGTGTGGATATAACCGAGACAGAACCAGCAAGGGAACATGAGCAGAGTGGAGAGAGAAGTAATGGTGAGAGGAGGATAGAAGAAAGCAGAACCACCCAAAGATGGTAAGAGTTTGGGCGGAGAGATACAGGAGGGTAGAGGTGGAAGTTAGATAGGCAGAACCAGCAAGAGGACGTTGAAGCAAAAAAGTAAGTAGAGTCTGAAGGGAAGGTAAAAGGGTCTATGATCTTCAGCTGGCTCAAAAGTTACCATCTTCGGGCATACGTTGTTGCACCTTTCTCAAAAATCCTAGAAAAAAGAAGTCAACTCCAAAATTATTTTCATAAAAAGTAATTTACTAATTGACATCGTGCCGGTTGGCTTCTGACAACTCTAGGAGATTGAAGTAGCATTTGGTGTTGAGTCAGATGATTTGTGGCTGACTCTTGATCATGAAGTTAGAGCAGCCTTAATATTACTAAACCTTAGTCCCACATTTGACACTGGTTCCCAGCGAGTGCTTATAAATCTACTAGTACTACCTGGAATCTAAGGTATTTTCCTGGTGTGGCTTACCTCTATCCTATCTGGGAAATCTGAAACAATCCACTCGCCACCTATTTCTGTTATGTACTAAACCTCCGGCTTTTTGGATTTTATTGGGTCTCCGCTATTTAATCTTTATCATCGCCAGTTGGCCTTACTCATACAGTCCTTTGCTTTCTTGCAGATATCTTGTGCATATTGATACCCAACATGATTTCCCTCAGTGGCAATCAGGTGTCTGCCGAAGAATATGTTTGTACGTGCACGCTAGCAGTTGATTTCTGAATGAAGACAAATTCATTAAAACCTTATAGTGAAAAATCAAGGGTTCGCATTTTTAAAGGATCTCATACCATATGGTGTTCTCTTTGGTGGCTAGTGGAAGTAAGTCAATCTCCACATTGGCAGAGTCAGCAAAAAAATCTTGGATTCATTTTCTAGCATCTTCTCTTTTTTCAGAATATAATAACCATGTTTCAAACCACTTGCCTTTACTACATTCATAAGCAACAGAAAAGCATTCCTTTTCTGCCCTCTCACTACCGTGAGGCTGTTGTACAGTCATACATCTTCTCACTAGATTAAGCAAATGCCCTTTTTCTTGGGCTTCCTGCCTTTTTGCATTCAGTACCCTTCAAATCATTCAGAACCGTGCTAGGCTCCTCATCTGAGATGGCTGCATCGCTATGCCATTTCTTCTCACCTCTATGCTGTCTGCTGGGTTTTTGGTCCGAAACCCTCTATCTGCAAAGCACTATCCATTTGTCGTTGTGCACTGCATTAAAAAGGATCTATCTTTCTACAGCACTCCTTACGCTCAGTCCAGAACCCCATACTCTGTGCCAACCAAACTACTGTGCCATCCTAAAATTTAGATGGCCCTGATTGGAGGCAGATCCTTCTCCTTTCTAGTTGTGCAGGACTGAAACTATCTCCCTCTTGAGCTATGGTGTAACTCCAGTCTATTGGAAAAACACTCAAAACTGTCGTTTCTCCACATTAGTAAAGTCTGCACCTCTCTTTTGGACATCTCTTAGTGCCAGAATCAGAATGACCAGTTAGCATATCATTTTCATTTTTCCCATTCAATAGAACAATAACCAAGTTTAATTCATGTAAACTACATATAAACTTCATTCAATCTACTTTTGGCGATTTAATATCTATGTACGTATTTTTTTACGATTATTAATGCTATTTTAACCATCTTACTGCTATCCAAACTAGGTGAGTAGCTTCTTTCAAAGCAGCTTCATCAATGCCATATAAATAATGGCCAATTGATATTACTTCCTATGATGTCACTTCCTGAGAGGTTAAATCTTATGCAAATTATAGGGGCGTCGCATGCTCCTATTCTGCCCGGGGCCCCACATATCCTAGGACCGGCCCTGCTAGCAATAGTTATACCTAAATAACATATTGCAATGTTAGCCTATGGAGCTAAGTATCTACAAGGGGGAAAAATTAAATGGGCAGTTTTTCCTCACCAGGGATATAAAACATCTTTTATAAGGTACCTGCTCATAGTTACATGGCCCTCACCCCTATGACACCTAGGGGAGACCTTGGGGGAGCCTAATATGTAACAATAAGGTCGATTAACACTTTTAAAGTGCCCCTACCACCAAAGTCGAATTTGCACACAATGTACTTTTAAAGATATTCTGCAAAGCCAGGCTGCCTTTAAAATGACAGCAGGCACTCAGCAATGCACACATGTAAGTGCAGGAAATCTGCTGGGCCTCTAAGCCCCCATGCCCCATTATATACTAGGGACCTATAGGTAGATTGCACCCCCCCAGCCCTATTATATATTAGGGACTTATAGGGTCTGTCAATACCAATTGTGAAAATTTACTTTTAAGGACAGGCTGTAAGGCAGGACTGCCTTTAAAAGAACAGATCACTTGACTGGGGGTGAGTGTTTGATTGGCTCAAACGTTCCGTCCATCATCCCCTTTTGTATCGCTTTGGTCGCCCTAAGTTGGCGGGGGTATGCCCAGACGTGGGTCCCTTGCTCACTTTGCCACTGGATTCAAGCAAGCCTGGCTGATGACGGCTGAAATGCCAGAAACCGGTCCCAGGATGCTTGTTTCCGGTCCAGGGAAGACATGGCTTGGCAGTTTGGGCTGGACTGTTCCCATGAGGCACAGTGTCAGACTGATTTGCATATGGCCATGTCTGAACTGGGGTGGTGGAGTGAGCTAAAGAATGATGATGGATTAAACCCAGATCACTTGACTGGGGGTGAGTGTTTGATTGGCTCAAACGTTCCGTCCATCATCCCCTTTGTATCGCTTGGTCGCCCTAAGTTGGCGGGGTATGCCCAGACGTGGGTCCCTTGCTCACTTTGCCACTGGATTCAAGCAAGCCTGGCTGATGACGGCTGAAATGCCAGAAACCGGTCCAGGGAAGACATGGCTTGGCAGTTCGGGCTGGACTGTTCCCATGAGGCACAGTGTCAGACTGATTTGCATATGGCCATGTCTGAACTGGGGTGGTGGAGTGAGCTAAAGAATGATGATGGATTAAACCCAGATCACTTGACTGGGGGTGAGTGTTTGATTGGCTCAAACGTTCCGTCCATCATCCCCTTTTGTATCGCTTTAAAAGAACAGAAGGCACACAACAGCGCACACATGAAAGTGCAGGAAATGTGCTGGGCCTTTAAACCCCATGCCCCATTATATACTAGAGACCTATAGGTAGATTGCACCTCCTGGCCCTATTATCTACTAGGGACTTACAGGGTCTGTCATTGCCAATTCTAAGTGTACCCTATTACATGCAGTGCTTAATTTGAACCGGTTGTTTCCGGTGCTCGGTACCGGCACCTAATTGTCGTCACTGGCACTAATGACAGTCTGCCACGTGGCGGCACTGTTTGTGTAATTTAGAGATGAGCAGAACAACGGTTGTTTATTAATTCAATATACATTAAAATGACTAATACCTGCCGCCCAAGCCATTCTTATAGCTTTGGGGGCCTGGAATAGTATTATTCGTCACACTTGTAGCAGTGCATTGGTTACTAGTTTTGTAGGTACTGTTGTTAACAGTACTGGCAGGGATAATGGGTGGTGCACGTGGCAGTGGCCTCCTGACAAGGGCCCTGGCACTTATTAGTTGACAAATTAAGCACTGATTACATGTATCTTTTTAAACATAACACTGGTCCTGGACCTGGTTAGCAGAGCCCAGGGTACAGTCAGAGAAAGTTACCACCAGTATCATTTAGCAAAAAAAATGGGGGTGAACAGGGCAAAAGGATACCTTTCTAACATAGCTTAATCAGCAAACTGCTTTCAATATGCAAGTAAACTAAGAAAGGCTGATCCTTGGTTGTTTGCCGTGGCATCATATAGTTATGTACTTGCATATATAACAGTTATGGCCCACAATAATACTAAAACCATAAGGTGCAGTGATCAGTAATAAACTATAACTTATACCTCTTGAATTCACATAAGACATATCTGCTTAGAGGGTTGTCCATCACCAGAAGTGTACAGCCAAAGAAATAGCCATCACCAAATGAACAAACATAGAATACCTGTAGAGATCTGTCACACAGTGCTAGCAAAGTTGAACAACTTTAATGTAGTCAACCACTGCAGGTCCCAAATATCAACACAATCGGACTGCTTCTTTATATCCCTGAAAGACAACCTTATATGAGATGATAAATAAATGCCTATCCCAACAGATCTCTGCACTTCTCTCCCTCCAACCATGCCAGCTCAGGGCCACAACTATACTCAAAATCTCAAACTGGACAGTCCAGTGCAGTAACAAGCTAAGCAGACTATATATCATTGGAAAGAGCATAAAGGGACCTGCAAAGCTGTTTAAAGTTACTAGCATACTGAAAATCATAAAGCTGTGTGTCTGTCTCTCACACTTAATCATACACCACACTGCTAACTGTCCAATAGCACTATAACCACACCTCAGTGGTCATCATGCACGACATGGAAACACTTTCCACATAGGAAGTCCAATCTTTGGGGAAAGGAGCATGTCCAAATCCGTCATTAAGTATTTCTTATATTTAATAGTCTCCGATTAGTTCTTGTTATTTCTTATTTTCGCCTACAAAAAATCACATGGGAGTCTTGTGTTTCGTATCAATTCCGATGTTTATTAATTCAATTTCATCACTAGAGAGAGCAAGGGGTAAACGATCCCAAGGGGATAACAGATACTACACAACACCGCACACTGCGCAGACTCCCTATACGTGTCACGTTACGTGCAACCGGCGCCGGAGCGACAGGCAGTTCCTGTAATGGAAAATGGGACGCTTGCGGGAAGGTCGAATGTAGAAGAGAGAGTGTCCGCACGTTGTGACTTCCTCAGCCACCAGTACTTCTTAAGCAGAAGGGCTGCACAAAACATATGGAACATGAAGCCTAATACAACTTTATAGAGTACTTCACCCGACTAGACTGAATGGAGGATTGAAATGAGCCCGCTGAACTTTACTGTGATCTAGAGCTCTGATGATGTCCGTATGGGGCAAAACGCGTTGGCTGGGCTGAGTTGACTACTAGTGATGAAATTGAATTAATAAACATCGGAATTGATATGAAAGACAAGACTCCCATGTGATTTTTTGGAGGTGAAAATTAAGAAATAACAAGAACTAATCGGAGACTATTAAATATAAGAAATACTAAATGACGGATTTCGACACGCTCCTTTCCACAAAGATTGGACTTTTCATATATGTTGCCCATGGGTGGTGGGGCAGCTGAAAGTTGAGCGTGGGAGAGTGGAAATCAAATTTTCTTTATAAAAACACCAGTGCGCATTTGTTTTGAGCCCTCACTGCCATTGTTTGTATTTTCTGATTGACTTCCCACATAGGGTCTAAACAAAAACAACATCCTTCTAAACACACACCCTACACAGTGTAGCATACTACTCATGCAAATACTTCAGCGCCCTACATATGGGTAGTATGCGCTATATGAATGCTGCAATACAATATAAGAACCTATACATGACTAAGTACTGGCCCGAGCCTGGTAACTATAACTACTTAGGACCAAATTAAGACTGAATCCTGGTCTCACCTTCACAGACTCTACATCAGGGAGGACCGGGAGAAGTCGCCTAGGATCCACATGGGAAATTTCCCTTGAAGCAGGTTTGACAACAGGGGTTTCCCCTCCCCTCCTTCCATGGGGCAAGTAGCTTTGGTATTTAGGGCTTGAAATTAGAAGCCATCAAATTGTGGAGAGTGGCAGTGCTCATGCCCACACAGTGGTTTACTCTTGCCACTAGTTGGTAAGAACGGAGCCCTTCATGTTTTTTTTAGGTCCTGACGAATGCCCTGGACCCAAGTGGGCCATCAAGGCAGAAACATGTTGACCTTTCACATAACGGTTAGGGGACATTAATTCCCCATATACCGTCACTTGATTTTAATATCATATAGTTACCTTTCACATTAAAAACACGACAAGGATAACTATAATGATTTTTAACTACACTCACTTATTTATGGGCCCCCACTTAGTTTAGAAGTGCTTCCCTGTCGTCAGGTGTATGCCCGCCCTCTATCAAACCAAGGTTTTAGAGGGCGAGGACTGGTCAATGATGAAGCATGACACCGGGTGGAGTGTGAGACCAGTCCGTTACATTTTGTGAGATGTCTTCACTCACAAATACATCCCAAACCTCATAGTGGCCATTGAGTTAGGAGCAGCTTTTTGTGGTTAAACTCACCTTCACAGAACCAAGTATGCTCCCGAGCTTAGTACCACAACCCCACACATATAAACATGGAGATCTGAGCCTTGGCACCATCAACCCTCACACAACTACATTCTGGTGTAAGCCTGGACACCCTGCATCTACAGAGAACCAAGTAAAGGGATTATCCTGTGCAAACTTTCACATAAGAAAGTACTGATCTGGTCCTTGGCTCCGAAACCCATCAGTTGCGGCCGGCATGGCTCGCAGGTGGGGGGGCAGGCACGGGGGGCGCGCAGGGATGGGGGGCCATGGGGAGGTTACGTAGGGGGAGTGAATTAAAAAATATATATATTATTATTTAAATTTACCTTGAAGCCGGGTCCTGCGTCTTCTCTGCTCTCCTGCCTCCGACAAGAACAGGAAGCAGGCAGCCAGGCACCCTCCCCTAAGCAATCACAACGCTGCAAGCAGCATTGTGATTGGTTGGGACAGCGCCCAGCCAGGGGCTTATGGAGTGGGCATGTTTTCGAGAAGGGCAGAGTGCGCATGACTGGTTTGGGCGGCCCGAGAGGGGCGACCAAACAGTCTTTGCACATTCAGGAGTGGGCACACCAATCCTTCCCTACCCTGCTCGCAGAACAGAGCAGCCTCGCCCACCCATACCCGCCCACAACACAAACTAAAAGTTATTACCATTTTATGTTTCTGCTTCTTGCACTGCGAGAAAGCAGTGGGTAGACGCTCCTCCACCATAGCGGAGGAGCCGCCCCTGAGACCCATATGAACTAAAGTGCAGATCCTGCCATGGTTACATGACCAAGTACCTCAAAGAGCCTCTTCTCCCCATACCCACACAAAATCAAACAGATCAGTTCCTGATCAAAGTGCACCTTTCAAAAACTAGGAACACATCTGAACTCTTGCAGCACAAACCCACACATCTTAAAGAACAAATGAGAGCACGGACACCACAAACTCATATATGTCACTGACCAGATCTGAGCCATCAAAAACCCACACTCAATCAAATCAGATCTCTTGCAGGTCACCATAAATTTTCATTTACCAAATACAAATTTAGGCTTGGTTAGTATAAAACTGCATTTAACCAAATGCAAATCTCTGCCGGGTCACCATAAAGGGTCACCATAAACACTCACTAACCAAAGAATAAGATATCTGCCTGCTCATTAAAAACTCTGACTCACCCAAGTACATATCCGTGCCTGGACACCACTATAAACTCACAATCAACCAAGTGCAGACCTCTGTACCAGTCACCAAAAGCTCTCATCCACCCAAGTACATATCTCTGCCTGGACACAATAAACTCTCACTAACTCAAGAATCAAATCTCTGCCTGGTCGCAATACACTCTCACTCACCCAAGAAACAGATTTCTGCCTGGACACCATAAACTCACAATAAACCAAGTGGAGATCACTCTCCAGTCACAATAAATACTCACTCAAGTACATATCTCTGCCTGGACACCATAAACTCTGTCATCCAAGTACATATCTCTGCCTGGACACCATAAACTCTGTCATCCAAGTACATATCTCTGCCTGGACACCATAAACTCTGTCATCCAAGTACATATCTCTGCCTGGACACCATAAACTCTGTCATCCAAGTACATAGCTCTGCCTGGACACCATAAACTCTGTCATCCAAGTACATATCTCTGCCTGGACACCATAAACTCTGTCATCCAAGTACATATCTCTGCCTGGACACCATAAACTCTGTCATCCAAGTACATATCTCTGCCTGGACACCATAAACTCTGTCATCCAAGTAAATATCTCTGCCTGGACACCATAAACTCTGTCATCCAAGTCCCTTTCTCTGCCTGGATACCATAAACTCTGTCATCCAAGTACGTACCTCTGCCTGGACACCATAAACTCTCACTCACCCAAGTACATATCTCTGCCCGTACACCCTAAACTCTCACTCACCCAAGTACATATATCTGCCTGGACACTGTAGGAAGCTGGCTCTGTATATAATATACCAAAATGAAGTATGGTATGCACAGAGTCCAGGGAGTCCCCAGAGGTATATAAGAGGCTAAATTAGGTAAGTACTAACAGCTCTCTTTGTGGTAGTGTGGGTGGGCAGTTAGGCTTATCCAGAGGGTCCGTTAAGCATTTATTGTATTCACTCAATCAAGGACTCATTACACACAGTCAGAGACAGAATCCAGACCAATTAGGTAAGTATAAAAAAGGTATACTTATGTTTTACTTTAGAACCAAGCAGGACTTGGCACAAGTAAGTAGAATATGCTCTCAAATGCAAAACTGTTCAAGGAAATGCAGTTGTGATTGAAGTTGCAAACGTTACAGGTTTGTACATGCTTTGGAAACAGTTCAAATTACACAGAAATTACTTTCAGATTACTTTTGAGTTACTTTTGGATTACTTTGAGTACTGGGGGAGGTATGTCTAGATACCACTATCTTGGAAAGAACCGGGGCCCCTGTATAAAGGATAAACAAGCCCTGACAGGGAGTATTCAATAACATGTAAAGGCACACCTGGGCACGGTGAATTACAGTTAAAGTAGACAAAGAAATTCTAGATTTACACCATATTGGTATTGATGATAAGGACTAATATTAAGCCAGTATATATTTATATCATTTATTTTTATCTTTTCTTTTTTGAAGATATCAAAATTATTCCATAATACTTGTTTATATCAATAAATATACATAATTGTTACACATTTGTAAAATATTATCACAGAAAAATCATTTCCAGGTGTCATACTTCATATCATTATTGTAAAACCAGCAATGTGAACATGTATGCGAAATTAATATTCCTTAGTTTCAGAAAATTCTTTTGAAATCAATGGTCAAAAGAGAACAATTTGGTGATGATGTGCAGAGACTGGCGGCATGTTGTCAAATTACGCGCGTTTCGGCAGGGCCTTCATCAGGACTCCGTCACAGTAATCACTAAATAAAGTAATACTTTACAACATTAATGTCCAGAATTAAAGTGCCCACTTATCTACTAAAATTAAAATTCTTGTACTAAAGTGACAGGTAACAACAGATAGATTTACAATTAAAAACATTGTGTCTTTTGTTGATGTTATATCAAGAGGAGTAGCCCAGGAAAACCCAGATCAGCTAAAAGTTTTTCATATGAGAAATACCCTAGAGACATTGCACAAGAACCATTAGTGATTTGAACACCAGGGCATGCATACAGCACACTTCAGAGATAAAGTAGAATTGTGCATTCACACAGGATAGGTTATAAAGGTAAAGTGAAACATCCCTTATATCCCATCTCGAGGCCAACCAACTTCGCCCTATATTTCTAGCTTGTTTGTTATGAACGACATACCTATTCCTTAATATATCTTAGAGATTTGGCACAAGGATATGTACATGCTGATACTTATAGATGAGGATTCCGGCAGGATCACCTGTTCCCTAAATATATAAGAAGAAGACAGATATAGATATATGCTATTTGTAATTTTATGATCTGCTAAAATGATAAGTGAATAGCAACTTTAACTTAAAAATTACCTTTCACTTCTAAATCTGGGTATGAAGTGGGTGAATCCCTTAGGTTTATTTCATGCCAAGGGGTGAGGTGAAATGAACTGATCGATATAGTATTGATCTAATGCATAAAGATTAGCAAAAAATGAGAGGGGGAGAAAAATGTATATGTTAGCCATAGCAATTATCCCTTGTCGAGCTATATGCCGTCTGTCGGATCAAAGAGATAAATGTTGGAATATTTACCTGTCTTTTGTAAATCTGATCACACAACGGAAGATAATAGTTTTAAGGGACAGGTAATTTATTCTAGTCCTGAGGAATATAGTGAGCTGCCTGTCACGACTTGCTCCCTGCATTCCCGTGTCCACCACCAGGGGGCTGAACTGGGGGACTTTCCAGTCCTCTAATAAACTTCCAGACCCTCCCCTGCATGCAAATCCTGACTTCCAGCCATTTGGACACTCATTGGGAACTAACATCCATTCCCAATCCATGCCGGGTTTTGTGAAGCCAGCCTACTCATGCCTGAAAACTCCATTACCCAGGATTCCCTGCTCACTGCTTAGTCTCCACCCCTGCAGGCCAAGGATGGGTGGAGGAATTCAGCTCACCTGTGGCTGGCTGCTGCTAGCCTGCTCACACCTGCTGCACATGATTACTGTGAGCTCTTTTAAGCCCCAGCTCCCTTCAGTCCAGTGTTGGTCATTGTAAGCTGTTTACCGGTGAGACCGATCCTTGTTTCCTTGCTCCCTGAGCTTTTTGTTTCCAGTGATTCCTTAGCTATAGATAATCCTTGTTCTTTGTTTCCTGAGCTATAGCTATTCCTTGTGCCTGAATTAGCACTGCCTGCAGTGCTACCTGGTTTCCTGTGTTCCTGAGCTATAGCTATTTTCCTTGTGCCTGCCTTAGCACTGCCTGCAGTGCTACCTAGTATCCTGAGCTATAGTTAGTCTCTGTTCCTTTTCCTGGGCTTCAGCTATTTCTAGTGCCTGACTTGCACTGCTTGCAGTGCGCTCTTGACTCCTTGTTTCCTGAGCTATAGCCATTTTCCTGTTTCCTGAACCAGCAGTGCTTGCAGTGCTTCCTTGATTCCTGAGCCTTAACATTTCCTTGTTCCTGACCTGTAGTGCTACTTTGACTCCTGAGCCTTTGCTCAATTCTTGCCCCAGCACTGCATCCTATGCTACTTTGTTTTCTTGTTTCCTGACCCTGTACTATTCTAGTATACCCTTGTAGCCTCCCTTTCTGTATATCCTTTTCCAGTCCCTGCCTTTCATCTCATTTCCTTGGTTCCAGTTCTAGTTTGCTATCTTTCTATTCTGCTGTCTCGCTTCTGTTACCTTGTATGTTTGTTACCTGCTTTCTGCCAAGTGTGCCCTGTGATTTCCTTCCTTTCCTGTTAAGCACTCCTCTTTGCTAGCTCCTTGTCTATTGTGCTTGTGTTTAGTTCTACCCCTTTGCTGTTACTGCCTTGCGTGTTCCTGTTTGATCGCCAGGATCCGTGGGCACGGCTGACTACCTAGGTGGTGTTTCTTGTTCACTGTGAGTATTGTCTTTGAGTTACTGTTATAACATCACCATAGGTATAAGCTCCACAGACCCTGCCTTTGTATACATATCCTATATGTGGGTATTTTCAGTCAGTATCTGTAACAGCAATTGTGGGTGATGAACTTACTGAGCTTCAGTCTTACCGTGTGGAGCTCCTGAGTGCTTTACCCCACATCCCCTTTATTGTTAACGTTGTTTCATGTTTAAGTGTATTGCACATCCGTCCTGGGCTTAAGTGATTCTGAATGCTGAGCCGCCTCATGAGTGCCCTTCCTTTCCGAGTCTCACCCTTCTTGTTCACCTCTACAGGCTTCCCTTTGGATCCCTTTTCTCCTCTGACTTCCTGTGTGCTCCTGGGCAGCGCTGTACTCCTCTCTGTCTTTGTTTTCTACCCTGTTCCCAGTCCTTGCCCAAGTCCCTGACTGTGTTCCCCACATAGTCCCGGACAGGCCCTGACACTGCCATGCCCTATGGATGGAAAAAAGAGAAGGGTGAGCCCTTTCATGCGCATATTTCCCTATGTCTAAATACTGACCCTTTATTTAGGTGCTTTTCTTATGGTCGTGGCCATCAATGAATGTATTTGTAGTATAGAGTGTATATTATGATGGTGGTATCTGAATGCAGTCCAGGTCCACTATATGGCTGAAATAGATTGACAAGGTACAGTCTTGGGAAAGAACACACACCCTGGGAACCTGATCGGCAGGGACCCAGGGCACATCAAGTCAGGTTGCATCAGATGTCAGGCAAAAAGTGGGGAGAAACCATGAAAAAAGGGGCACTTTCCTACAGACACCATAAACTCTCACTCACCCAAGTACATATCCCTCCCCAGACACCATAAACACTCACTAACCCAAGTACATGTCTCTGCCTGGACACCATAAACGCTCACTCACCCAAGTCTATATCTCTGCCTGGACACCATAAACTAGGCATCGTCAGCATAAAAGTGTAGATCTCTAAGATACTTTCAAAGTAATTAACAATTTAATAAACTAGGTGTAGCGCCTGACGCTTGTCATAAAATGAGAAAGGAATATGGGAAAGACCATGGCCGTTGGTATGTAGAACCTGTATTTTTTTTTCTGTTTAAAAGTTATGAACTCTGAAAGTCATAATCACCGGAGGGTGACTGTTCCTGAAGAAAGAAAAGCTGGCCTATTTGTTCGCTAGAAGGACTGGTGAGAGAGACTATCTCAGAGTAGGTTGGAAGTGAGACATTATTAAGGAGGGGAAATTCCTCCTTTTGGAAAACCACTGCGGCGTTTCTCCGAAAAGAACTCCGACAAAGAGCCCTCGCACGGGGTCCGTGGGGGACTGCAGCGCCACCCCCAGTGGAGCAACGCCTGATGAAGCATGACACCCGCATGGGTGTGTGAGGGCACTTTTTCCAAAAGGAGGAATTCCCCCTCCTTAATGTCTCACTTCCAAACTACTCTATGAGATAGTCTCTCTCACCAATCCTTCCAGCGACCAAATAGGCCACCTTCTGTTTCTTCAGCAACAGTCACCCTCCAGTGATTATAACGTTAGTCTTGGGAGCGCTGGGTCTGGACCTCTCTTTCCTTTTGCTCCAAGTCCCCCCTCTTTTTGTTTTTCGACATTGCTGAAAGTCCACACATAGGCCCTGATTGCAAGTGGGGCGGAGAGGTATTTACCTTCAGGCAGGGTAGGACCAGCACAAAAAATAGGCACCAAAATAAAAGTGCCCCCCAGCTAAAATTGTGTCCCAGTTATTGAAATCAGACCAGTTTTGAACTTGCAGAGGCACACTGCATGAGTACTTTGCAAGGTTTGTGAGACACATGCATTTGTGCCTGCTGCGGACAATGTTGAGGCCATATCAGGGAAATCAACAGTAAAAACCGGCCCACCTGGCCATAAAACAGGCCCACACTCCGATCTGTCACACCAGCCCATCGGGCACTGTCTGGTTGCCCTCTAGCCCAACCCGACCCTGCCTGCAGGGAGAGTTGCTGTATGCTGGTCCCTGGATCACCTGACTCTGAGGGCGCGCGGCACCCTGTGGTGACGTGCCTCTGTGAGGTCACCTGACTCCGTGGCTTGAGGCACATGATGGGTCTGGTAAATGCCTCCTATTATTCCGAGTTCACTTCCATCTCAAATAGTGCGTTCCATGCAAAACTCGATGCCTGCGCACCAAAAGCCACGTGGCCCAGCAATCACCAGGCATTGTTTCCCATAGTAGGTTTGAGCATGTTTAACGGAATATTACAACCCTGGAGCGTTTTATCACAGCCGATAATTATCAAGCGCAGTAAACTCCGCATTAGTTTGAGTTCCAAACGTGAGATCGGATTTCACTTTCCACATGTGATCAAGGCCATGGTGTGTAGAAGGCCCGTCATGGAAATACCTGTGCTGAGTCAGGCCGCGTTACTCAGAGCCCGCCCTTTAGCATCGCTGGAGTTAGCCTTGCAAGAAACGCACTATTGATTTCAGGTCCCAGCAGCTATTGCGAGATTAAACTCTAAAACCCCGCTCCGCGGGCGGCAGCTATGGACACCCTAAGTGGCTCTCCCCGTGAGGTTAATTCTGGCCACAGCCAATATTTCCACCTTTGCGGACTCCCCCGTGTGGATAGTGGGGGGGGGGGGGTTGCGGAGGGGGCGTCGCGAGAAGCCCAGAAACAGTGACTGACTGCACTGGGCCGTGCAGGCTCCAGACTCAACCGGAACCACATCCAGATCAAAATTAGAAGGAGGGACGCGTCAACTTCAGGGCGGGGCAAATTCTTTGCTTCACTTTCCCACCTTTGCGGCCGCCGGTCTCCCCCATCGTATCGCAGATGCTGTGGATTAGACTTTGGGACCGAATTTACAAATCTTTAACTTTTCCCTGATTCAGCTTAAAACCTCATCAGAGTCAAACCGAGGTGAGACACCAGCCTCAGTGCTGTGTAGATGATGGCTCTAGTCTACTCTCTCCTCTTGGACTCTGGGAGAGAAATGACTTCTTAGGAGTAAAAACAAGCATTAGCAATGCAATTGGTCTCGGCTTTGGGACCTTATAAGCATTTAGAAATTGCAACAGATTATCTTTGTTGCTACATCTACTGCTCTTTAACGTGGAAGCTTGGACACTACTAGGCACATTAAAGTACTGCAATGAGAAGTACTTATCTAGAGTGTTATTTGTGTACAACTGGTAATTTGAACTCACATGTCTGAATGGGTTTCCTACACAAAATTTTACATAATAAGCAAGCCAGGTGTGTTCAAATAAATAAAAATAAACTGGCAGTACGCGAAGGCAATAGTTGGGAGTAGTACAATCTCTACAAGGCAATCCTAAAAATGTAACAAAGTCCAAACACAAACAGTGAAGAAAGAAAAGCGTTCCTGTTTCTGTAGGCCAGAATATCTGTAACGGTTTGTAAATGCAGAGACACCCTGGCCAGGCAGGGAGATTTGCACTTGGCATCGTTCTGTGTTTGATGCGTGGGGCAGCGAAAGTCCAGACGTGGAAGTGTTGATTCCCAGCCTCTCCACAGGTAAGTATGTCTGCAAAATACTTCTGGGGAACCCTGTGATCGGCAGACTGCTGAACGGTCTATATGCCAGGAGAGGGTGGATAATGAAATAAACCGCTTCTTCGTTCACCTACAAGGTTATTAGCCATAAAATTAAGAGATACCAATAACCAGCTAACAATACCACCAACCACTTAGTCGGGCCTTTCTTCCGTGCTATTTTCAGTGTGTATTCTGTGATATCTTTCCTACAACGTTTATTCTTATTTTACCTGTGATTAATTACTAAGGGAGAAACAATTTGACAGCACCTTTTACCCACTTAACTGTTTTCGATAATGACCCCGTTTTGTATTGAGTGGCTCATAATTGTCCCACCTCTCGCCGACCGGTATTGCGAGAAGTCTTTCTAGGAGGGCTAATGCTGTTGTGGCCGTAGGCAATGCAAGTAAGGGCGTAGCTTAAAATATCTAAGCTAAACATCTGTTTTTACAATGTCTGTTAGCTCTCCCTGACTTGACAGAGGAGGAACTGATGAGCATAGTGATTTGCCCCAAGATCACACAGTTTGGTCAAGAATGGCATTTGCGGTTAGCCGTAGTACACCGTGCTCCTCATCCCTGCAAGCACGTTTGTTTCACATCCGCTTTCACTCCTCACCGCAGGATCTCTACTAAAACTGCCTAACATGCCCTCCCATCGCACACCCACACACCCCCTGAGAGTGATTGCCACCCTGAGAGTGAAGGGCACACAAATGATCTCCTTTTGATCATGCGCTCTGCAGAGTGCCCATATTCCGATCTGATGTGATGCCGTCTGCTGACGTGCATCTCTGCCTACACAGCGCCCCCTGGTGTCCATGTGACTTATGACACAGACTCCTAAAACAGTTTGGTTATTTCATATCCAATAGTTAATATCCCCCCTCTGTTTTATTAATAACGGAAACGGGGACATCCTGTCTTTCTAGCCTCGCTCTCGAGAAGTTCCAGCTTCCCGGTTACCAGTAGGGGTTTAGGGAAGCTTGTGGGTTTTGCACACTGCCCCGTAAAGGTCTGTTAGAACAAACAGGCAACATTGTACCCGGTACATGAAAAAACGCCAAACGGCAACCATTACACATCAAATAACATGAGGCAAAACAACGGCCTCGGCGACTCTTTGGATGCTCAGACACTCTAGTCCTGCGCTGAATAGAGCATGAACCACCCCTTTGTACCCCCATTATAAATGGCCCACTTGCAGATCGACATGAGAATCAGGCAGCATGATGGAAGAACGTCCGTGGGGCAGTTTGGTTATTTCCTATCTACTCGCCCCTGTTCCGCCATGCCAGGTACACAGCCTCGCTCCGTTTTTAGGTCTCGCCTACGCAGCGCGCATGCGCTACTTAGGCAAAAAGACCTTTTGCAATCGATTCGGCTTTTCAGCCAAAAACGTGCACGTGTTCCATTGCCTTCAATGGCAACGCGTGCACGTTTGGCGATTCACTTGCGGGTGCGAGCATCTGGCGCCATATGGTAGCAATTATCGCTCCTGGCGCCGCTCGCTCCCGCAAGGAAATCGCACTCCCCCACCCCTCCCACTTCTTTAACCCGGAGTACTGTTTCACTTTCGCGACGCGCGCGTGGCCGCACTTGTGTTTCAGTGCTTGTTGTATTTTGTTGCGCTCTCCAGCATTGGAAAGCTGCCGCTCATTACCACAAACTTAAAACATTGTATTTATTGATTTCGGGTCAAGGATAATTTGTGTTAGTTATTACAAATTCTTTAAAGTACATGAGGCTTCCAAAATCTTTTAGTATTCAATGCGACGCTCTCAAATGCGGGTTTAGACGTAAAATCGGAGCCTGGCTCCATGGCCCTCCGAGGGTCTGGCTCCACGGCCCCTCCACCCCCAGAGGCGCTGGCTCCACGGCCCCCCAAGAGGCGCGGGCTCCACGGCCTCCCCGAGGGTCTGTGAATACAATCGGCTGTAAACTGGTCACTCCCAGCTGCGCCTCTGGCCACTATCGGGGCCTGCATTCGAGACCTTTGGGTCCAGCGAGCACGCTTAGGCTGGGACTGGTAGTAACCGTAGCACACTGACAAATGCATCACTTGTGGGCTCTCGCCTCAAACGAGATCCCAATACTTGGGTTGCCTCACGTCACCTATCTTTGGCATAACCTTAAAGGTTTGGGATGATTCTGCAGCGTCAGGAGGAATACCTGACCTATGGGAGCCTTGGTTGCATGAAGTCTACAGAAACCTTAGGTTAGGGCAAGCATCTGGCCTGCAGAAGTGTTTCGAGCTTTAGAAAGCAAACATAGCAGTGTTGGGGCCTGGCATGAAGGAAATATGACACACTGGCCAGCAAGCTCTCTCTCTATGGAAATGTGTTGGTCCCGGAAGTGAGTTTTCTGAAACACACATGCACTCCCAATGCCTATGCAGACACTAGATGACAGGGCTCTCTCTGGGAAACTGGAACATTTACAATTCCAGGTGTTCTTCTATCACTTAGCCTGGACCGTTCAGCCTTCAGAATGAACACGTACTCTCAGCATCCTGAGACGAGTCCTGCAGGAACAGAAGTCAGCAAGCATACTGTGGTACAGCGCTCACTGGGTGCAGAGAATCTCAAAGGCATACTCACTCATTCAGGGCCAGTGCGTTCATCCGATATCTTAAGCAAAGTGATGCCTGCACAGCAAAGGGCAGCTGCCCTGCTGAGGGTGCATGCTTACTAGACCAGTAGGAGGAGGAAGAGATCAACCTGGTAATAACTCCTGCCATCTATGATACAGGGTGGATGTATTCACTCCTTGCTCTGGAGTTCCTAGGGGCTTTATGGGCAGCTCCTGACTTTGCAGTTATCCCACATGTAGAAGTTTTGCTGGACTTCTCTTGGCACCGATCTTGAGCCCACTTATAGAATAACTTATGCACAAGCAGGCAGTGATATCTGCCAGTGCTTTCTCAGTATCCACCACCAGTGAAAGTCAGGTGCTAGGTGTATGAATTCATGCAGCCATCTTTGGATCAGGGCCAGGTCAGCTATGTAAAAGCTCAGTCTGAGCCCTGTTATTTTTGCATGAGCTACGCGCTCATTCTGCCAGTCAGCAAGGATGCAAACACAGCTCCTGTAAGCCTGAATTCCAGAAATACTGACACTAACAAGGCATGCGATTGAAATTCACGGGCAAATGTATGGAAAGCTGGGTGCAAAAGCTACCACAGTACCACTGCATGAAACGGAAATGTAATCATTAACTGCCCTGCATCACCCCACAAGTGCCCGCTTCCATTGACCACTCTCTGCAAACAGAAGCATGGCACTGAGAAACACAGGTTGTGCAACACATGCTGCACCAAAGACTTGCATCCAACAACTGAAAGCAATTATTTTCCCTCTTATTTTGGACACACACAGACAAGTTTGTCGCAGGATACAATGGTGACAGACATCAAGAAGTTCTATCATGTTCCGAAGGCCTACACATTTTGCTATGCTTGACACACAGACACTTGAGCAGTGCTCAGAGAAATTACTTAAAAGTTTGTTAATTACCAAAACAAAACAAAAAATACTTGAGTGACGTTTCAGTGAACTTGTGTGTCAGCCCAGTGGGAGATGATGGCTACCTCAAACAAAATAAAACAAGCATTGGCATAGCCAATAGGTCTCGCCTTTGGGACCTTATAAGTGTTTAGCCATGCAACAGTTGATGTTGTTGCACCAAGGATATTGTGCTGCATAACTAAATACTTATAAGGTCCCAAAAGCGAGACCTATTGGCTATGCCAATGCTTGTTTACAGAGACTCGGTTCGTGCGGATCACGCCCACCGCACGCCGTGTAAAGATACTAGAGTTGCAACAGGGCGGTACCTTGGCGCCACAGTAAATTTATTTTTGTGACTTCTACCAAGCACTACACTACAGAACCCAATATAGGACGAATTATTAAATAATGTCGCCTGAAATAACCGTAAACACCCACAAACCCTTTGATGCAGAGCAAAGAGAATTGTACGTCTATTTATTGATCTAGGTATTCAGGTGACCAATTTTGAAGTGCAGGCTAATTCATAGTGGAATCGGGAAACCCGCGATCATCCCAGCAGCTCTGCTGACCGCATTAAGAATGTGCGATCTGTTAGTTAACCACCCTGATTGTCGTGAGGAATTAGAATCAGGTTTGGCCTCAATGCGCTATGAGAAGGACACTTGTATGCACGAGCAGGGAGAACCTTCCATTCTGCCTGCTCGCCCAGAGTCTCTCTGCACCCCTGACTGCCCCCAGGAGCACAGGCTCTGCACATGAAAAGTTCTGCACTTACTCAGTGTATGGTGGAGACGAAGAGCAGCCCCAGGACCGCCACGTGCAGGACAATGACTCCGAAACCGCAACAGCAGCATCTTCAACGAGTATTTATTTATTTATTTATGCGTTTTAATATAGCGCAGACTTTACCCGAAGGTGTCAGAGCGCTTCACAATAGGAACAGTAACATTACATGAGGAGAAGGTTACAAGTGAGCATAATACAAAAGCAAGCGTTACATTACATGAGGAAAAAGTGACAATTGTGCAAATAACAAAAACAAACAAGATACAAAAAGAGGTATACGTTACAAGAGGAAAAAGTGACAGGTGTGCATGATACATAAGATACAAAATACAAATAGAGGTATAATAGTGAAATAAGTGGCAGTCACTCAGAACACACTGGGAAGGCACTTCTATAGGCATGGAGTACAGATTTTCCTATAGTGGAAGCACTTCCTAGAGGGAGTAGAGAGGGCGTGAATTAAACAGGAGACTTAAAATGAAGGGTACACAAACATAAGATCCAACACGGCACGCAAGGGTGAGGAATGTACAGAAAAAGAACAATTTGCAATGACGAGCGAACTTCCTAGAGGGGCCTGAGAATGAAAGTATTAGTTCTGAAAGTGTCTTTGGAAGAGAAGAGATTTGAGGTCAGCTTTGAAGATCCGGGTAGAGGAGGTGGCACGGAGCAATGGGGGAAGCGAGTTCCAGATTCTCACCGCATTGCCTGAGAAGGATTGCGCCATCGATCTTTCCCTTTTGAAGACGGGGGGCTCAAGCAGAAGCTTTTCCGCATTGCGAGAAGGGCGAGAGCCACCGGACAATTTCAATTTATTCGCCAGGTAACGAGGGGAGGACGTGTGTAAGGCTTTGTGTGTGATGCAGGCAGTTTTGTAAATAGATCTTGCCTCGATCGGAAGCCATCGAAGAGAGGACAGGATAGGAGTGACGTGGTCGCTCTGCTTAGACCCTGAAATGAAGTGAGCTGCTGAATGGAGGATGGATTTGAGAGGGGAGAGGTGGGATTTGGGTAGGCCCGTCAGAAGAGAATTGCAACAATCCAGTCTTGAGAGAACCAGAGATTGTACCAAGGTTTTTAAGTCTTTCTCCGGGAAGAACCGACGGATCCCCCATAGAAGGCGCAACTGGTAACGTGCGTTCTTAGCAATAGAGTTGATGTGGGAGATTAGGTTGAGTCTTTTGTCAAGAATGACACCTAGGGATTTAGCGCTGTCGACAATGATGGGTTTGTTGTTGAGTAGGTTCAGCTGATCCATCCAAGATTGAACAGGAGGAGGTGAGAGAGAGGTAGAGAGGAGGAGGAATTAAGTTTTAGCGGGATTAAGAATGAGTTGGTGAGCTAACATCCAGTTGTGAATAGAGTTGAGAGTAGAGTTGAGTAGTGAGAGATCGTGTGCGGAAGACACCTTAAGGTAGATTTGAGTGTCGTCCGCATAAAGGTGGTAATGGATCCCAGATTTGCTTAGAAGGTTCCCTAATGGTTCCAGGTAGAGATTAAACAAAGTGGGTGCCAGGATAGAACCTTGAGGGACGCCTTGACCTACAGCCAATGGAGATGAAAGACTGTTCGCTATCTTGATCATTTGGGATCTGTCTGAGAGGAAAGAGGCAAACCATTTGAGCACTGTGCCATCCAATCCCATTCTCTGTTGGAGAGTGTTGAGGAGAGTGCTATGATTAACAGTGTCAAAGGCTGCAGAGAGGTCTAGAAGAATCAGAAGACACGATTCCCCAGAGTCGAGTATATGCAGCGCATCATCAATCACTTGCAGCAGGGTTGTTTCAGTGCTGCAATTTTGGATGAAGCCAGACTGGAAGACGTCGAGGAGGTTATTGTCCATAATATGTAAGGAAAGTTGTTTCGCAACACATATTTTTCGGTGATTTTCGAAAGAAAAGGGAGGTTGGTGATAGGGCGGAAGTTGTTGAGGTCGTTCGCATCGGGCGGAGGTTTTTTTAGAAGAGGGGTGACTTGTCCTGATTTGAGGGCAACCGGGAGGGAGCCTTGACTGAGGAAGAGATTGACTAGCCTGGTCCAGTAAGAGAGAGTATAGGTGTAGAAATCGATGGCGATGTCGCTAGGGATGGGGTCAGAAGAATGGTTGGAGGGTTTAGTTTCGAGGATGCAATTGAGGCGGTCATCTTCTGAGATGACGTCAAAGTTCTGCCAGGTAACTAAGGATTTCCGCTCCTCAATGGGGGTGGGGTGGGCGACCTGATCCACCAGTGCTTTGACCTTTTCATCAAAGAATATAGCGAAATCTGCTGCTTTCTTTGTGGAATCCTCAGGCTTAATGGTTAGGGGAGAACAGTTTGGATTTTTGATGAGGTCAAAAAGTTTTTTGGGTCTGTTTTTGGCTGAGTCAAGGAGTGATATGAGATGCTTTTTCAAAGAAGATGTGGTTGTGATATTTGGATCTTGCTGAACGTAAAAGAGAGAGATTGGAGGTGGAAGGAGATTTTCTCCAATGTTTCTCCAGGATTCTAAGGTTTTTCCTTTCATCGTAGAGAGCTTTATTGAACCAAGGTGCTGAGGGGGTGGGTCTTTTCCTTTTGCTTTGGAGTGGAGCGACATTGTCGATTTCGACTGCTAGTACTGAGAGGCACTGAGAAGTGAGAACGTTGACATCCACGTTAGGGTCTAGTCTAGGAAGTGCCCGCATAGCAGAATCACAAAAAGTGTCAAGATCAATGTTCTTAGTGTTGCGGAACCAGGTAGTAGCTCTTTTAGGTTGGCCGAGAGTTATAACGTGCAATAGGTGAAAACGGAAGGGAATGAGGAAGTGGTCAGACCAGTCTACATGGATGGGGGGAGCAGTAGTCAGCAGGTCTGCTTTGGATATGACAAGGTCCAGAATTGAGCCCTTGGAATGTGTGGTTTCCGAGCAATGTTGGAAGAGATCATTGGCTGAGAGAAAGGTGGCAAGCTTATTGGCAGCCGAGTCTTCCAAAGAGCCCCAGTGGAGATTAAAGTCACCCAGGAAGATCTGTCTGTCACTTTGAGAAAATTGGTCACTGATGAAGTCAGTTCCTCCACAAAGGAAGAGCAGTTACCGGGCGGGTGGTAGATGGCATGGAATCTAAAGGGTGAGCCGTGATGTATTTGAAGTTCTAGGGATAGGCATTCGAATGTACGGAAAAGGGTGGTAGGGAAGGCTTTCATTTGAAGGGAGTTCCTGACGATGATAGCGACACCGCCCCCAATGTTGTCTGCCCTGTCATTTCTGAGGATAGAGTAGTCGGTGGGTACCAGAAGATCAAACAAAGTATGAGAGGAGTCATTAAACCAGGTCTCAGTGAGGAAGAACATGTCAAGATTCTGGTGGGTGATAGTATCAGAGATTTCCAATTTGTGTTTGATTGCAGATCTGCAGTTGTGGAGCAAGCAGTGCAGCTCTGACGCATATGTTTTGGTGATGGGGGTGTCAGGGTTGTTAAGGGAGATAGGGATAAGATTCTTGAATGAGGGTGCCCGGTAAGAGGGAGGCTGGTAAGGTCTGACAGAGGAGATGGTTTGAATAGGGAACTGCGTAGAATTATTAGGAGAGGAAGGTGGAGGGGGAGTGCCGTTGGAGGTCTTGTAGCTGGCCAGTAAGTTGGTGATGTCTGCAGAGGACAGACTGTGGTTGGCTTTATTGGGGCGCGGGAGCAAGGAACTCCTCGGGAGGTTGTTAGGGAAGGGGGACATCTTGGTGCTTAAAAGTGAGATGGACGCTACAAGCTGGGAAATTGAATAGATTAGAGAATCAAGTTTATTTTCCAGGGAGAGGAGAGCTGAGCACGGAGTGTTGGGTGGCTCGATGGATAAGGGAGGGAGAGCAGAGGGTGAGGGAGGACGGGGAGGGGTGGGGGAACAGGTTAAGGGAGGCGGTGCAGAGGGCAAGGGAGGACGGGGAGGGATGGAGGAGTGGGATACGGGAGGGAGTGCAGAGAGTGAGGGAGGACGGGGCGGGGTGGGGGAACGGGATAAGGGAGGGAGTGCAGAGGGGGAGGGAGGGGAGGGGTGGGGGAATGGGTGGGGAGTTGGGGAGCAAGGGTAGAAGGTGAGGAAAGATGGTGGACGATAGGAGTGGATGGTGAAACAGTGGTGGGAAGAGAAATATTTTTACTGGTGTTGAACAGAGGGGAAGAGAAGAGATCATAATTATGAGGAGAAAGTTGAGGCGTAGGAGGGGGGACAAATGAAGGCCGGAGGTAAGGGGAGAAGAGGGGAGAAGAGGCTGAACAGGGAGGGGAGGGCGGGGGGTCAGATGAAGGCCAAAGGTACGTGGAGAAGAGAGGAGAGGGGGCTGTACAGGGGGGGGAGGGCGGGGGGTCCAAGGAAGGCCAGAGGTATGGGGAGAAAAGAGAGGGTGGTGCTGGACAGGTACTGTAGGCTATGAAAGGTGAATGTAGGGGGACAGGTAACAGGTGGAGTGGGGGGGATTGGGCTAGATGGAAACAGGGAGGAGTAAGGGACTGCAAGGTCAGAGGGAGAGACGAGGAAGGAATTGTCGGGGAGGGAGACAAGGTTGGGAAGCAAGGGATGAGGAAGGTGGGGTTGAAGATAGATGGGAGGTGGAAGAGAAGAATTTGGGGGACGGGGAAGAGCGGAAAGGGATGAGGTGAAAGGGGGAGGGAAGGGGGGAGGTAAGGAAAGTTGATCGGTAGACCAGGTTGTAAGAAAGGTGGAATAAGAGGGGGGAGGTGGGTTGGCTTAGGGGGTTTAGGGGGGAGGCGAAAACGTTGGAGAATCGGGCAGATGCAAGGTGGGGAGGGGGGTGGAGGCCGGAGCCCAGACAGACTAGATAGGGGGAGGAACATTTTGGGAAGAGAGGGAGAGGAGGGAGCAAAGGCAGGGGGGAACAAAGGGTAGGCCTGTGTCTCCCGGGAGAGCGGCCTGCTGGAGTATCGGGGGTCAGGGGGAGAAAGGGAGAAAGGAGAGGAGCTCAAAGAAGAGTCAAGGGAGATCATAGTTGTGTGGGTTGGGCGAAGGGAGTGGAAGAGATGGTCAAAGAGAGAGAGACAGGAGTCTGTAGCTTGAATCATGACAGTGCCATTATTGTAGAGTGTAATGGTGAGAGAGCCATTAAAGCTAGTGGAGGGGGAAATTTTTAGCCGCTGTCCATGCAGGATAGATGAGGAGGAGGAGACGTTGAAGAAATTGAAGAAGCTGGTGGACCAGGAAGGGATGTCGTGAGTGAAAAAAATTAAGTCATTTTTTAGCTTCCCTAGGTGCCCATTATGGAATTGATCAACAAAGAGGGAATCAGGGAATTGTTCAATGGTGTTGTGCTTGAACCGTTTTGCTGCTGCTTTGGACAGATTAGGGGGATAGATGACTTTGAAGCAGTTAACTCCCGACTTAATTCGAGTGGAAGCCATGATAGGGAGAAGAGGGGCCACTAGGGTAGCGATAGAGCAAAGAAGAAGAATAAGAAGAGGAGGGCACATAATCCGGAAGACGAGTGAGGATAATCCAATAAGATTGAGGTCAGGAGGCGACTAGAAAAGCAGGGCCAGGGACTCTGGTCTAACTCCCTAATAAAACATCATACCGGTGGGATAGAAGGCTGGCTTGCCTCCAGTGGCGGTGAGGGTGTGTGAGAAAGTGCCATCTTTCTTACCTGGTATGCCCCCACTTTTTGCTGAATGGCTGATGTACTTTGACTGAGTGTGCCCTGGGCTCCTGCCAACCAGGTACCCAGGGCCTGTGTTCCTTCCCTAAAATTGCATTGATACCTACACCCAATTGACATCCCTGGCCACAGGTCAGCCCCTGGTAAATGGTACCATGGGTACCCAGGGCACTGTGACCAGGGAAGGCCCCTAAGGGCTGCAGCACTTGTTGTGCCACCCTTAGGGACACTGCACCTTTACACACACACACTGCCTTTGCAGGCTGCGTGTCTTGGTGCAGAACAAAGTGAAGAGTCGACATGGCTCACATCCCTGTGTGCCCTGCCTACAAGCCACTGCCCTGGCCTAGGTCAGCCACCCCTCTAGCTGGGTGCACTATGCCAGTGGTGAGGGCATAGAGGCATGAGCCCTGTGCCTCTACAGTGCCCAAGTCCATTCTTGGGCATTGTAAGTGCAGTGCTGCCATTAAGAGTATATGGTGCTGGGAGTCTGTCATTACGAACTCCACAGCACCATAATGGCCCCACTGAAGACTAAGAAGTTTGGTATCAAACTTCTCAGCACATTAAACCCCCACTGATGCCAGTGTGGGATTTAATGTAAACGCACTCAGAGGGCATCTTAGAGATGCCCCCTGAAACCAACCCGACCTCCAGTGTCCGGACTGAGTGGCTGCCCAGGCTGCCACCACCAGACATGTTTCTGGACTCCCTGGGTCGAGAGCCTCTGCTCTCAGGGGCCTGAAACAATGCACATCCTGGGACGAGGTGCCAAAGCCTCCTCCCCCAGGACGGGCAGGGGGAGCTTCAAGGCCTGCCGCCTTTGGAGTTTCCCCAGACCATTTGCTGCTCCCAGCAAACTGGTCCCCACTGGTGCTACCCCCACTCCTGGCGGGAGAACCGGCGGGAAAACCAGAGGCAGGAAATGGGTTGTGCCCACCTCTGCCAACTCCACCCCTAAGGTGGGGGAGGCGAGGTGAAGCACAAACTCGAGTCCCCGCCATCTTGAGGATGGGGGGACCTGGCCAACCAGGGACAGGCTCCTGCCCCCTCCCACTGGAGAGGAACAGAATAGGGGGTGTACTCCACCCCAGGAAGGGACCCATTGGTCCCTGCCCTTACCTACCTGTAACCACCCCTAAATTTAGTATTTAGGGGCTCCTGAACTTTCCTTCCGGGGTTCCCAAATCCGAAAACAAGAAGAGAAGACGAAGCAAGAAGACCAGCCGTGCAGCTGCTAAAAAGGAGGCGACAACAACTGACTTGGCCCCAGCCCTACCGGCCTGTCGACCTCTGAACCTGCTCCTGCAGAATCCCGGCCTCAGCAACCTCACAAACCCCGGAGGACCTGACTTCTGTGCTACAGCCTTCGACCCAGGGACTCCCACGAGCAGTGGTACTGCTCAAAAGAAAACCTACCAAAGACCCGGCCCTGGCACGGAGCCGCGAAACCTGCACACTCTGCACCCGCCGAGTCCAGCCTGTGCCTGAGTGACCAAAGACCTCGAGGACGTCCCCCCGGCGATTCTGACCTGGAATCCAGTGGCCAAGGACCCTCCACGACGACCCCGACGACGCCTGCAGCCTCAGGACAAGGGACCCCTCCAACCGCGACCAGCAGGGGGTAAGATTTCCCGACCTCAAAAGACACCCCTGCACCCGGCGCCCCACGGCCCCCTGTGCCCAACTCCTGGGTGTCTACCTATCCTCCAAGACCCCAACTTACCTCCTGAAGTGTTGGTCGTCCCTGAAGAATCACCGTCCCCGAGCCTGCAGCCTTTCTTCACCTTTCACGACCTCTATTGTTTAACATTGAGCGCCCGACGGCTCAAAAGCACCCTGCACCCAGCCGCCCGAGTGCCCCTGGAAGTGCAACCTCTATCCTAACCTACTTCCCTACTTGCCCTGAGCAAGTGACCAGGAGCCCAGCTCCCACAGTCGCGTGGCCTGCTTGCCAGCAGCCACCAACCCGGGGCCCCCGCCTGCCATAGGATAACATTGGGCCTTCTCACTCTGCACCCGGCCGCCCCCGTGCCGCTGAGGGTGTAAAAACTGTACTTACCTGATCCTGGGGGACCCCTGAGTCTTACCCAGAACCTTAACCCTGCCAGTCAAGTACTTACCCGAAATCCGATAACTCACTTTTCTTCCATAGGGTTCCATTGACTGGTTTTCTGCGAAATTTCTTCTAAGTGTGGAGTTCTGAAACTTTAGAATATTCACCAAAAATCAACCGAGTCACGAAAACGAAAATACTCACCTAGTATTAGAAGGGGCCTCAGTGCTGGACCCGAGTGCCCAACACTGGCCCTAAAAAGTAATCGCAACGTTACTTACCGCTAACTCACTTTTCCTTCATAGGGATCCATTGACTGGTTTTCTGTGAAATTTCTTCTAAGTGTCGATTTCTGTAATTTACAAATATTCTTTAAAAATCGTACAAACTGCAAAAACGTAATTACTTACCTGTTTTAAGTAAATGTCCCAGTGTTGAACCTAGGAGTCCAGCACTGGATTACAAAAGTAACGTAAACATACTTTGCTTGCACACTGTATTTCCTTTCATAGGATAACATTGGTAATTTTACCCAGAAAAGTTTCTAAGTGTCAGCTTTTGAAATATAGTAATATTCTTCAAAAATCACTACAATAACCAAAACGCTTTTTCTTACCTGTTTACAGGAAGTGTCCCAGGACTGAATCCAGGATCCAGTCCTGTGGTTAGAAAAGTGCTCTGCAAAGTAATCCATTGTAATTAAGCATAATTTTCCATTGAGCTCAATGTTGCATTGTATTTGACCCTGTGTTGCCTCTTGCACCAACTGTGATTACCACTATCTAAAGTCTATTTCCTATCTGTAAGTTGAATAACCAAAACATCTCATACTGAGAAAGTATATTTTGATCCTATTGTTGGTTCTAAAATAAAACAAGCATATATTTTTTTTTATATACAAACCATTGGCCTAGAGTTCAGTTCTTGAGTGTGTGGCTTCATTTGCTGACTGAGTGTGTACAACAAATGCTTTACACTGTCCTCTGATACTGCCTTACTGCTCGACCAAGCTACCACTTTGGAGAGTAAGGTTATATCTAACTTTAGCCTCTGTCAACCCTCTGGGGACTGTGGACTCTGTACACCCTGAACCTTACTTGGGTACAGTATATACAGAGCCACTTTCCTACAGGGTGTGGGATCATAACGGGGCAAACCCTCCCACCAGGGATTAGGACCTCCGAGTATGGAAACCAGCATGGAAATGGGAGTCACCTAGAGGATCACAGTGATAGATATAGACATTCTTCAGCTCCCCAGGGAGGAGGCCAAAATGGACACCAAACCTCAACCAAGAGCACTATTAGAGGAGAACAAAATGGGCGCCCATTAAGTGAATCACTCATCTCATGGTCCCCCGAGCGAGCCAGGACAGACCAATAGGAAACAACAGACCCAGTCTGGGTCACATGTTCAAACATGTCAGCAAAATGTGATAGTCATTAAACCAAATGTCAGTGTTCCCTTACTTGTTACTTGCAAAACGAAGGGATAGTCAGGGGGGGGTCAAACGGGACCGTAGGAAATCAGTCCAATGAACGCATTACGCTCAGCCTTCATCCAGCGCCGCGTCTGATTCACGAGACGCTCTGGCGATGCCGTAACGGACCGGAGACACAGCGTGAATGCAGGGCAGCTGCGGAGGCCCCTCACCCTCGGGATACTGCCTGCCGCCTGCCTGCGATGCGTAGCTCCTGCTGGCTCCGCGCGGCCTTACGGGGTTCTCTTGGGGGGTGGGGGGGTCCGAGGGTGTGCAGGTTCTGGCTAGATCTCCCCCGCTTTGTGTCTACTCCCAAGCCAGGAGGCGGACCTGGACCGACCCCCTCGCGCTATGGGGTGCCTTGATGCTTTGGTCGTTTGTTCAAGATCTTGCCGGTTGTGCCTCTCAGGCAAAGCGACAAGACTAGTTGGGGGGCTCCCGGGGTGTTGGATCTCTACTTTGTTTCACTGCTGGTCCGAACAGGAGCCGACGTGTCTCACGGTCACAATTATTCTGCTGTATTTCCCCTGTTCACGACTGGGGGAATCAGCGCCGCGAAAACTTGGCGGCAGAAAAACCACGTTGATGGCACGCCGTCTCTGCCCCCACCCGGGCTCCGCCATCCACCGCAAAAAATTCCAGATTACCACCAAAAAGTAAATATGGCATACAAACACACCTTCTGCTTACATCAGATGTTCCTGCAGCCGTCTAATTGACCCTTGTAGCACAGTCAGTCCACGGTGGACAAGTAAAAAAAACAAGCAACTCCAAACCTGTTCTTGTTGACGGCGTATCCTACTCACCATGGCTCCGTCTACAGGGAAAAGGGCCTCCTTCTTCCCGTCCAATGCTAATAATGCTCCCCGGTGTACGGCAAGCCGGAAATGCGTGTGTTATTTGTAAACACCGGCCTGGGCCTAAGGCAAGCCGGACATGCGTGTGGTGTTTTGTCACGCATGCGTACGATGTAAGGCATCGCGCGCATGTGAGACAAATAGTGCGAATGCACCCACGAATCAAATAGCAAACAAGCACTGAAAATGCAATAGGACGCGTATTTACGCGTGTCCTATTGCATTTTTAACGTAAGTGCAGACGTAAAAGAAGGCACCAACAGGAGGGGGTGGGAAGGTGTTGGTGGTCGAAGAAGTCACGGAGTACGGGAGTGAATGGGGAGGGGCAGGGGAGCAAAACTGCTTATGAAGTAAAGGGGCCGATAGCCTCCGAAGGGTAAAAATGACGTCATGCCCGTCAGGAGACTGGATTACCAAGCCAACCACCAATCAGAATGCAGAAAATATGATGCAAGCCAATCAAAAATAAGGCTGGAAAGTGGGCGGAGCTTCCCCCACTATACTGTATAAACCATCTCTCAACGAGACAGCGCATGCGCTGCCTAGCTGAGACCTAAAAAGCAATTCCCCCGATTCGAATATTAATCCGTAGCAAAAAGAAATATATGTAATTATTTAAAGATGAGTACTTATTTTATGTCTTCCACGTTTTCTTTGTTGTTAAAAATTAATGTCAAATAAACATTGCAGATTTAAGTCAATAAGGCACCTTAAATCCTGCTTTCCACCAGGTAGCAGTAAAAGCAGTGACCCTCTCTTTTGCATATCACTGGCAATGTCATTGATCTGTTCTAAAATCTGTACTTACCTATAGATAAGATATTTACATGTTCGATAGTTTTGTTTTCCAAATTCTTGTTGTGATATATTTGGTGGTCGATATTCTGACATTCAATACAAGCCATATTTTGAGGGTGTTTTGGCCTGTGATTGATTTTCATATTTTTGTGCATTGGGTCTTATAATGTCTGTTTTCCAGTGGGTTTGATGTAGAGTTAGGTATAGCTTGAATAGCTTGAGTCCTATGACGGGGAATACCCAGACATCAGTCCTGTGTTCACTACACAGGACTGATGTCTGGGTATTCCCCGTCGCAACCACAATGGAGCGCAGGTTAGATACACCAACTAGGTTTGACCTACTTGGAGGTTTTACCTTGGGACTTGGTCTCATGGAATGGGAGTCAAATCCTTCACTGGATGATATATACGAAGAAGTTCTCACAAAGTCGGATTTGTCTGGCTGAAGTCACTGTTTTTGGTGCGAAGATCTCTGAGCAGGAAAAGTTCAAATGTCACGCCCAGGGAAGTCCTTTTGCTTGTCGGATACTTTGGTGCCTTTGGCCTGTCGATTTTACCTCCAGACTTGGTCTCTTTTTTTTCGGAGCTCAGAATCATCCAGCTGGGCAAGGCTGCAGGCTGTATCCTGAATGAGTTCCACAAGTCTGGGTACTTTCTTGAAAAGAGTCCACTGAATTGGATTTGCAGCTGCGAAAAAGCTCAGAATGGGAGAAACCCGTTTCTTTAGCCCAGCAAAGCCAAGCATTGGGCTAATCGAATGGGTAGGTTTGTCCCAGTCCGCCAAAGATCTGGAAGTTCAAAAAGTTTGCAGCTTATAAAAGGTGATAGAAGTGCGGTAGACACAACCAAGTGTTCCAGGAGCTCAGGTACAGCACTTGGGGGTCAAGACTCACTCCTGAAGAGTGCACCGGCAGAGTCCATGTCAGGTCCAGTCGGTACTTGTCAACTTGACACTTCAGGGAAAAGGCCTCTTGCAGCTTGTTGGGGTCCTTTAGCCACACAGGAGGTGAGTCAACTAACCCTTGGAGTCCACTTCTTTGTCCTAGGTACAAGTGGAAGCAGGTCCAACCCTTCAGGTCTACTCACAGGCCTCAAACAGCAGATGTAGTCTTTCTGTCCTTCCACAGATCCAGAAAATGTTCTGAGGAGGGTGCTTAGGCTTGCCATATTTATGCCTGGTACCAGCTAGTGGGGTGGGTGACTTCTGGCTTCTCCCTAGCCAATGTGGTAAAGTTCTCAGAGGTTACCCTACCCACATTTGCAGTAGTTATTGTTTGCCCTACTGCAGACAATCCCACAGTGCCCCTGACTGTCAAAATCTAAGAGCCTGACAGAGAAGACAAAAGATGGGGCCTTTCCATATGTCATCTAATATTTTCTTGTGCCAGGGAAGGCCCCATCAGAGGAAATTTAGTTCCTGGGCTCACCCCAACTTCCTGCTAGTGAATCAAAAATACCTCCCCACACCGAAGCCTTAGTCAATACTTTCTCAGCAGTTTTCATGCCTCATCAGGGGTAATCATGGGTTGGCAACTGCTGAAGAGCTAATGGAAGTTAGTGTCTAGGAATATCAGGCAGGGAAAAGGTAACTTTCTATAATCTACTTTTCCTTAATATTTATTACAAGTCTGACTTCACAATAGAGTTAAGCTTTAAAAGGAGTGGTTTAATTATGTTTCCTTCCAGCTATTCCCAACCCGGATATTGCAGAATTATTATTTAATCTTGCTTTCCAGTGTTTCTCTATGGGCCAGCCAGAACCTCCTTACAGTGAAAATGGGTTTTAGGTAGGGGTGGGTGGTAAATTCTGCTCCTCTGGCGGATTTCGCAGAGTATTGCCCACTCTTCACTCCGCATGGAGCACGGACTTCTGTAAAAATTCCGCCAACCACTGTGTGGTGGAGTTTTTTCTCGCGCGCGGCTCGCCAACATTAAGTTGGCGAGTGCAAATGAGAAAATTGAGCGCTAGACCACCTCCTGGCGAGATTTCTCAATGCAGGCGGTTGCGGCAGAAAGAGTAAGCACCCTCTGGCGTGCCGCATGGTGCCGATTATACAGCACAAAACACTTAAGAAGGGGGGACAGGGAGCGTTTAGAAAAGAATAGGTCCAGGACCATTGCTCCCAAGAACTAACATGTAATCACTCATTGGTACCTGTTCCTAAACAAAGAGTCATAACCAACTCGGTTATGTAGAAGAGAATAAAAAGGAAGAATGTCTCTATATGTGGTTCCCAATAGATGAAGGTGGGGGAATTTCTCCTTTAGAAATTAGTGCCCTCACACACTCTTGCGAGTATCATGCTTCATCATCGGGCGTTGCTCCTTGTGGGGGTGGCGCTGCTGTCCCCCACAGGCCCCGCGAGAGGGCTCTTTGTCAGAGATCTTTTAGGAGACGCCGCAGTTGTGCATGTGGGTGTGTGGGCCTAAAAGGGGTATTGCAAGTGTGTTAAAATTACCCCAACGGTACCCTGAGGTCAATTTTTATTCATAGGTCCGGGAGGTAAGAGTAAAAGAATTATACAGGGGAGATGGAGCACCTCTACTAACAAATATCGTAGAGGTCAGGGTATTACTCTGCTGCTCTCAGTGCCCGTGTGTGTTTGTGAATGTGAAAATTGGTCAGATTGGTCAACATGTTTCGCGCTGGGTAATAGGTCCCTAATGGATCCTGGTGCGCTTCGTCAGGACCGTGCAATGTGAAATTGTGAGTAAAAATAGGAGCAGGGAAGCGACACCCTATATTCCTATAATACCTCTATTCAGGTGTAAGTGCGTCATTGCGCTCATGGGAACAGTTTATTCGTGTTCCTGTTATCACCTGGTGGAGGGAAACAACAACAGGATTAGAAGAAAAGCATATAGAGACTAGCGTAAGTTATAGTGAATAGCTATCCAAACTTAACTTCATTTCAGCAGCTTCGTCTGAATTACCCCATGCATCTAGTTGCGGCAATTCGTGGGGAAAGTGCCCTTGACATTATCTTATTGCCACATGTGCACGTCTGACAGCATCTGCTGTCTTTATCTGTGGTCGGTGGAGATGTCTCATGCACTGGCCTCGTGATGGCTGTGCACGTTGTGTTTTTTCGAGTGAGTAATTCAAAACACACTCGTTTGCATCATAGTGGCCACCAGTGCTAGTATATACAAAGCATACTCCATGAATGAGACGAAAACAGGAGCATAGCTGCCGCGTAGTCCCAAGGCAGTCTATTACCATTATTTGGTAGTGCGGCACAATCTGAAGTTACGTGAAGCATCATATCCGTGAAATGCACACACTCATTTAAAACATTCATACTGATTACCCCTTCACTACGAATGGAGTGCCTTCTCGGCCAGTCCCCGCAGTCTCGAGGGGGGATATCTGTAGGGCAACAATGCGAAAATAAGCCCAAAACGTTATGGACATACCTGTTTCGTCGGAGAGAGACACAGCAAAGTAATACTCACAATTAAACCCCTTTGTTTTGCCCGATACCTGCCCTGCCACTGGATGGACGCCGGAGAAATGAGTGGAGGCGTCCACCCAGTTTTGAATGCGTATGGGCGAGAATGACGTAGCTCCATCTGTGGGCGTGTGCATGAGGGGAAATAAACTTTTGCTCAGCGCTGGCTCGTGGACTATGCTGGATACGGCGGCCATATTGGAATGGTTTATTTAATCATCAAACAGCCTGCATGTCGTTATTAGTGTTATGTGTATGTGTGGTACTGGACTGATAACACCCACTCAGGGTTGACATCGCAATGTAAATGGTGCGTGTTGTTCCAATTTATGTATCGCGATGACGGTTGAACTAAATTGGAATGTCAAATGAAATTCACTTAAGTTGAACAAGCTGAAGAGAGACAGCTGTAATACAGCGCTGACTCATGGAATGCGCAGAATATGGCGGTCATCTTGGAATGATTAGTTTTATCACTAAAAGCCTATATGTCACCATTGGTATCCAGCGAATGTATGGTACTGAGCTGAACTCGATAATGTCGTTTTTACCTTTTCATGCAAATGATGTCGGATGTACTGAGACATTCATTGATATGTGGTAATCATGTGTAGAGGTCTTATGTCACCCCATGTTACCAGTATAAGTTTATAGCACGTGGACCCCGAACTATAGAATATCATTACATCTTCCCTTATCAAATCACAATACAGTGTGCTTCGGCGGGAAGTGTTTTCTGGGAGGTTAAATAACCCTCAGTAACTGGTATAGGGATGGTCAGTCTGGGTGGTTAGGTATCCTCATTAGCTGGTATAGGGATAGTCAGTCTTTGTGCAGTTTGTGTTTGCTAACTCCCTTCGGTGTTTCATGTGGTGAGTTCTGCCCACGGTATATCATCGTTCAAACCCCGTGTATTGCATTTCAATCGAAACACCCAGCGTTGTTCTTGCCTAAACAAAGTAGTGGGGGTCCAATTGGGATTAGATTCGATGATGGTCCATTACAGGCTATTTGGGGTATGATTCATTTCTAGGAAGTGACTTAGTAACTTTGTGCTGGTCTTCTTGCATCGTATGGTGCTCTTGTGTTCCCCTATGCGAAGTTTTACGGATCTGGTTGTCATCCCCACGTATTGCTTGTGGCAAGGGCAAGTGATTTGATATATGCAATTTTTTCTATTGCAGTTTGTGTGTCTTTTTTGGATCCATGGTCTGGCCAGACCCAGATCGATTTGTTTTGATGCTCCAGTCAATGGACACCCGGAGCAAGACCCGCACGGGTGGTGTCCCTCCACAGGTGGCAGTGCCCATAGGGTAGGTTGAGTAATGAGGGATGATTTAGGTTGTGTATGGACCAAGAGGTCCTTGAAATTCTGTGTTCTTTTGAAGGAAAAAAGTAATGCCCACTCTTCACTCCGCATGGAGCATGGAGTTCTGTAAAGATTCCTCCAACCACTGTGTGGTGGAGTTTTTTCTCGCGCGCGGCTCGCCAACATTAAGTTGGCGAGTGCAAATGAGAAAATTGAGCGCTAGACCACCTCCTGGCGAGATTTCTCAATGCAGGCGGTTGCGGCAGAAAGAGTAAGCACCCTCTGGCGTGCCGCATGGTGCCGATTTTATACAGCACCGGACAAGCTCCTGGCACAAAAAATCAGCTTGAGCAGTGTGACATACCAAATTCTGCCACTCACGGAACTCCCTGGAATCTTGCGGAGTTTGTAGGTTACTCCACGGAATTGCGCTGAGTGAAACTCCACAAATTCCCCTCACAGGGGACATGATTGCATTAATTTTCTATATGTCAGCTTTTAAATACAATGCACCCTTTCTTGTCGGCTATAAAATGTACATAATGGGGACTTACTAATATTTAAAAGAGAGATTTTAACCTGTCAAAACGTTTTTAACAGGTCATACAGCAGTTTTTGCACCGCAGCAGTCAAGCTACACTGAGTAGGCCTGAAACCACGTTTGTACTTCCGCTGTAGCCGATTGAACAATAGGTGCTGCAGTCCAAAAGTAGCATTTAACTTGCAGGCCTTTGGTGCAATTTCTACACAATGTACTAGGAACTTGTGTCAATCAGGAATAAGCGAATATAATCATGTTTAAATGTGGACCACAGGCGCTTCACTCCTGGTTAGCAGTGATAAAGTCCACAGAGTTCTAAAGCCAGCAAACCAAGTAGGGCAAACATTAGGGGGACATTACACAAAAGATGGCAATTTCCTATCCCTCCAGAGTCACACACAACCATTTGATGTATGACAAACTGTAACTGTGGCTCTATTTTTGGGTATAGTTCCATTGTCAGGCATAGTATAATATGGTTCCCTTGTTTTAAAAAGTGTGTGATCCTGATACAGAATTATTATCATATGTGCTTGATGGGAGCTCAAGAATTCCCAGTATGCTAGTTACAAGTTTCAGCATCACAGCATGTGATGTCCCTATTACTAAGGGGCGTGGTCAGTTTGCAGCCATGAAACTATTTTGATATCACCAGCTGCCCCACAAAAGTGAATATCTAATAGAACACAGTTTATCCATATCAGTACATGCCCCTTTCAGTTATATTCCATAGTCCAGTCCACTCAGATAAACAGATTTCAATGATAATAAGTATGAATTTCCATTGGTAGCTTACACTGAATAGCAAAAAAAAAAATCTAAACGAAAGTGAGTGTATGTGATGTCTAACAAATTAATAATATAGTGATATATAAGAAATAAAGATGTATACAAAACAAATAACTTCATCATTCTCATCAGGTTTGTGTAAAAAGTAAAAGATTTAATTATAAAAAATGACTTAAATTGAAGACAAATAAAACAAATGGTTCAATGGAAAAGAGATGAAGGAAGAATATAAATCTCTTAATCCTTTGGGCTACAAATGAAATAAATATAAGGAGAAAATGTTGGAAAGCTATGATTAGAGGAGTGTTTTGTTGGAAGACGTTTTTTACTTAGAAGGTAAACAATGGAAACATACACTGCCAAAAAAGACAATCTTATCAAAAGTTGCTACCAAAAGAATTAGGGACCAAGAATATCCAGTAGTGAACGTCTGCTCAATGGTGATTAGAGACCTGAAGGGCTCGTGTAAAGTCACCTTTCAGGATAAACTCAGTTTAAGTCTGGTGATATGGCAGGTCATTCTATTTGCTTTCTCTTTAGAAATCTTGAGGTCAGGTGACAGCAGCTTTATTCCTCTTAAATAAAGTTATTGATTGTTCCTTGATTGGAGCCAAGTGCAGAAAGTCTTCTCCGCCTTCCAAATAACCAGACCTTTTTGCAGTTGATGCAGGTATCCTATGTTCCACAATCATGACGACTTCCCTGTATTCCCAGTTTCAAGACTCGGCACTCCACAGCAGTTCAATCACTAACCATACATAGCACTAGTCCACTTGGGATTGTGACACTTCCATTTAACTGTAAATAATCCACAAGCCAGCAGCTCGCTCCGAAATCAGGACGCCATCACCAAACAAATAGATTCCAGGAACGGAATTAAAAACTTAATACTGTCCGATGATTAGTGTTCCTCATTAAGGCCTGATTCTATGACAGGACCGGAGGCTCCGATTATGCTTCTCATTTCTTTACTGAAAATACTCAGCAGCCAATGAAATAAAAGTAACAGAAACACTACAGTACCCATGAGTACCTTACAGGTCTCATGACCAACCATAGAGTCTCCTCTATATAAGCCCTAGTCAAGGTAACAGTGTCCTCTTTCTTTGCTGCTCCGCAGCCACTTAAGTGCTTTCCCATTACCTCTTTGCATATTATTGCTAATGTTTATGGGTTAGAATTATGAGGCAAATACTTTATTGATTATTTATTGTTGCCGATTTGTTTTGTTAGTTATTCTGCTTCATGGCAGGCTAAGAGTGCTTTGTACCGCGCTTGAAATTGGTGCTCCGACTCGGGAGCCGCACAGCCTAATTGCCGATAATTTTTTCTTCATCGCGGACGAATGCGCGTTTGTTTATAGTGCGCTTTGTTTCCGCCGACCGGGCGTCTTTACCCGTGTTGCCGAATTCTGGAGCGGGAGGACGAGAGCGATGACGTGCACTTTTCTGACGCGCAGTCCTCTTTCTATTGGAACGAGCGGCCAGTACCGCGCATGCGCAGCAGCCATTTTGCCCTATTTGTACTGCTCGCGGGCTTAAGTGAATGCTAAAGCAGCATTTTTTGATGCTCTTAAATCCCCGTTGGTCTCGTTATTGCTCCCAGTGACGCCCCACGCTGTCAGAGTGTGTGGGGCTGTATAATTGCATAGGCTTTGCCTAGAGTGGATCTGGCAAGCCCTCCCTCCACATCATACTTTATTACCTGCCACAAGGAACTTGTGCTTTGGCTTGCCTGGGGTCTCCACTCCCCCTGATTTATAATTCTCCTGCTCTTAAGCCTGATTTGTGTGGGTTCAGCCCTCGTCCTGGTTACAGGCAATCCTCCTGGGGGACAGATTTTCACACTTTAGTGTTACCATGGCTGAATATTATTACGAGGAGGAATATTATGAGGAGGAACCCTCTGGGTCCATGGAGCAGGACCTCGTGGAGGCATGGACACAGGAGTGCAGCACTCCGTAAATAAGGACTTGGTGAGGGCCATAGAACCTCTTAAATGCCACCTATGCCCAGCAACAAGGCTGGCTCCCCAGCTCGGGCAGTCGCACTTGAGCCAGTGGGAAGGGGATCAGGAACCCACACGCGGCGGACTTTGCAAAGCTGGCCAAATCTATGTCTAATGACCATAATTATAGCACTCCCAGCAAGGAGGCAAATATCACGGAGATACCTCAGGAAGATGACAATGATACTTCCTCGGATCAGCCGTCAGACCAAGAGGAGGCTCCTAGACCCTCCAAGAAAGCAAGGAAAGAACGGCACGTAGATACGCCTTCCCAACCTAAAGTCCTTACTTTTGAGCCAACAGAGATAGTGCACCCCAACTCCACTGCCTGGCTCCCGCCTCAAGAGGTGGCCGATTACGTCCAATCCCACCTTCGACAGGCTTTTGACAAAGACGTGAGGGCACGGCTAAGATCAAAGTGCCCTAGGCCAGAGCTCGCAGGTAAAGTGGCGGAGACGCCGGAGGTAGATCCCTCCAGGCTCACATACCTCAAGAAGTACTCCAAAGACCCCAAAAAGGGCATTGACCGGGCATGGAGATCATGCCAAGACTCAAGCATCTTCGTCAAGGGCCCTGTCATGTCCAGCAGCTTGCTGGACATGACAGGGCCCTTGACGAAGATGCTTGAGTTAGGTTTTAGAGCCAAGGAGTCCGCTATGGCTATTGATCCGGAGGAATTGATTGGTTGGGCGCAGAGGGCTGTCTGTCAACTAGGTAATGTGAACTGTGCTATGTCCAGCGAACGCCGACGTTCAATATTATTGAAACTGGATCCCAAATTGGCGGAACTGTCCTCCTCTGAATCAGGTCCGTTAGCCCATGGCCTTCTTTTCGGCCAACCTTTTCTCAAAGAACTCACGAAATTCGTCACCACCTTTAGTGGGTTGGATAAGGCCCAAGGGTCTCTCAAATGGGCTTTCCGTCCGGTTTTCGGCAGGGCCAGACGATACCGTGGGCGGTCGTTTGGCCGGGGCACTCCGCGTGGTCAGTACCACCAGCAACGAGGAGGTTATCAGGACCCCAATTACAATAACAACTACTCCTTCTACCCGACCCACGTGCCAAAAGCAGATTCCGGAAGGGCAGATTCGGAGGGAATCAAGGCGGCCAGCAAGATACCGGAAAATTCAGGTGAGACTGATTCCGTGTTCGGAAGTGATGTTGGGGGGCAGGATGCAGCTTTTTCTGCACACTTGGCACACGATCTCGCAAGATGCATGGGTCTTGGAGACAGTACAGGGCTACAAGTTAGAGCTTTACGACTCCCCCAGTCAGGGTTGTCCTCCCCCCAGATGTATTTTTCCCAACAAGATCAAAACTTTATTTTCGCAGAGATAGTCTCTCTACTAAAGAAAGGGGCCATAGTGGCCACAGACCCTCACCCCTGGGGCTTTATCAGCAGTATCTTCCTAGTCAAGAAGAAAGTGGGTGGATCCAGGCTAGTCTTAAATCTAAATGATTTCAATGGATGGGTAGTATATCGGCATTTCAAGATGGAGGGCATCCATCTTCTGCGCGACCTCCTTCAGGAGGGGGACTGGATGGTCCGTCTGGACCTGAAAGATGTGTATCTGTCTGTACCCATCTACGCACCTCATCAACGGTTTCTTCAGTTCCACTGGCAGGGAGTTTATTGCGAGTACAGAGTCCTTCCCTTCGGCCTCTCGTCAGCACTGTGGTGCTTCACGAAACTCCTTTGTCCAGTAGTGGAATCATTGAGAGCACGGGGGTTCGTCTGATCGTATACTTGGAAGACATCATCATCATGGCTTGTTCCCCTCATCTGGTGATGTCCCATCTCGAATGGGCGATCAATCTATTGCAAAGTCTCGGATTTATTGTAAACCCACAAAAATCAATTTTAATTCTAGCTGTCGATCGAGTTTTTGGGTTTCTCATCGACTCACAGAGTTGCCAACTCCTCTTACCAACTCAGAAAATCAGGTCTATCAAGAGAGAGTTGAGGTTGATTTTGAACCACCAGAGTGTGTCCTTGAGATCCGTAACCTGAGTCGTCGGGCTACTAGCCTCCTGGATTCAGGTGATCTTTCCGGGTCCCCTTCACTACCGAGCACTCCAACGGCTCAAGATTCAACATCTCCAGAAAGGCCTCGGGTACGCAGAACAGATTCCTCTCTCCGAGGAGGCGAGGTTGGAGATGTTGTGGTGGTTGGACCACATGGATGCCTGGAACGGCCGAGCCCTCTTCGGATCTACCCCGGATGTAGTGATAGAATCCGATGCCAGCCGGTGGAGTTGGGGAGCCCGTTGCAGCCAGATTTCCACGGATGGCCGTTAGTCGCAGGAGGAGCTTTCATTGCATATCAATTGCTTGGAGCTTCTATCTGGCTCCTTTGCGATCCGCTGCCTGTCACCTCGGAAGACGGATTGTTGTCTCCTGCTTTGTATGGACAACGTGTCAGCGGTACGTTATGTGAACAAGCTGTGGGGAATGCGGTACCGGATTCTGGCAGAGATTGCCAAAGAATTTTGGCATTTTTGCCTGCAAAACAGAATTTCGGTGGTAGCGGAATACCTTCCGGGCTACAACAACGAGGTAGCCGATTGGCACTCCCGACACCTGAGGGATTTCAGTAACTGGAGGCTCCATCCCCGGGTCTTTCATGTGCTGAACCGTCTTTGGGGCCCTTGCCAGATAGACCTGTTCGCTACACGCCTCAACAGACAGATTCCAACCTTTTACAGTTGGCGTCCGGATCTGGAGGCTCTGGCCACGGATGCGTTCCTGCAGGATTGGCCGGCATCCCTGTGTTATGCCTTCCCTCCGTTCATGATGGTTCCCAGAGTTCTGGCACAAACTCGACGTCATCAATTAGAGTTAATTCGGATCACCCCACTCTGGAGAGCGCAAGCATGGTTCCCAGTACTTCTGGAGATGCTCTGTGCTGTTCCGATCCTTCTTCCACGGCTGTGGAATCTGTTGCTGGACCCTCTGGAAACCCCTCATCCTTTGATAAAATCGGGGCAACTTCCTCTGGTAGCCTGGCGGGTTTCAGGGACAGATGGAAGGTTCCAGGCCTTTCAAGAGACGCTGACAGATTTATTAGCTAGGCATGGTCAGCTAACACCCACAAGCGATACTCATCAGCTTGGAAACGATGGTGTGGTTGGTTCTGTCAACGGGAGGTGGATCCCACTAAGGCACATGTCTCTTTGATTGGGAACTTTCTAGCTTCCATCGCGTCTTCAGGCTTAGCTTATAGAACTGTAAACAATTTCCGGTCAGCCATCTCAGCAGGTCATGTGTCAGTGGATGGCAATCTGGTTGGGGAGCATCCTCTGATATGTAAACTGCTCAGGGGTATCCGGATGGTAAAGCCCCCTTGCCCCAAGTACTCGGAGTTATGGGATGTGTATTCCGTCTTGAGATTCTTGGAAGCCTGGCCTTCCAATAAGTATCTGTCAAAGCAATTATCTTCTAAATTGACCATGTTGCTTTGCCTGGTATCATGTAAGAGGGTCTCGGATGTCCGTGCTTTGGATCTAGCGGGACGTAGGTTTTCCCTAGAGGGTGTGACTTTTAAGATCACAAGGCAAACTAAGTGTAATACTTCTTTGGTAGCTTACCCTGCTTTCCCTAACAATCCTAAGCTGTGTGTTGTGCAGTGTTTAAAAGATTACGAGGTGAGTACTGCTGAGTTTCGATCAGACATGCAAGGTCAATTGCTAATTGCGCTACAAAAACCATTTCGCCCAGTGACACAAGCCACCTTGTCAAGATGGGTGCGCTGGCTCATGAGCGAAGCGGGGATTGATGTTTCAAAATTTGGAGCCCATTCGGCTCGAGGGGCTATGTCGTCTAAGGCTTTCTTGGTAGGAGTCAGCCACTCCGACATTATGAATGCAGCTGACTGGTCTACAGAGACCACGTTTAAGTCCTTCTACTATAAACCTATTGTGGATATGGCTTCTGTGGGGGTGGCTTAGCTTTAAACAAGCATAATCAGAGCCTCCGGTCCTGACATAGAATTAAAAATTAGCAAACATTCACCACGGTGCTCGTGTGCGCAGGACGGCTCCCGGCCGTCCTCGCACATGGCAGGGGAAATCCCTCTGGTGCGGGCACCAGAGGGATTTCCTTTTCCCCCTGACAGCCTCAGGAGCTGGGTAAGGGCTTCCCCAGCTCCCGAGGCTGTCTCTGTGGTTTCTGTACAATGAAGATCAGCGCGCACGTTGCGCTGACTTCATTGCACAGAAACCAAAACTACAATGAGCCTATAGGCTCATTTCAGTTTCACTTTCTATGTGCTCAGGGGGCTATCTCAGCCCCCCGAGCATGTAGAAAGATGGGAGAGGTATCATTGGAAAGGGGAGAATCTCCCCATTCCAGTGGTACTCCTCCCTAGTGGATCCCTGCTTGGGGATCGCCCCAGGTGGGCGATCCCCAAGCAGGGATCCACCCACTAGACACCAGGGAGGGGGGAGCAGCCCCTTGGGCAAGGGCCTTTGCTCCCCCCAATTACTTTTGGCCACTATAGTCTTTCTGCCCCCCCCGGGGGGCAGATGGGGGCAGCAGCCCCCAATATGCCCCATGGGGGGCAGAAAGCCCACTAGAAACCAGAGATTTTTTTTTGATTTCATGTAAGGGTGGGGGCTGCTCAAAATGGGCATGCCAATGCCCCCACCCGTCCCCCCAGAGAAATTCCAGTCTTTCTGCCCCCCCGGGGGCAGATGGGGGCAGTAGCTCCCAATCTGAGCCCCGGGGGCAGAAAGCCCACTAGAAACCAGGGATTTGTTTTTTTTTAGTAATGTAGGGGTGGGGGCTGCCCAAAATGGGCATGACAATGCAACCCACCCACCCACCGCCTAGAGAAGTTAGTCTTTCTGCCCCCCGGGGGGGCAGACGGAGGCAGTAGCCCCCAATCTGACCCCCGGGGGGACATAAAGCCCACTAGAAGCCAGGGATTTTTTTTTACACTTGATTTAGGGGTAGGGGCTGCCCAAGATAGTCAGGCTAATGTCCCCACCCCCACCCAAAAAAATGCAACAGTATTTCTGCCCCCCCCAGGGGCAGATGGGGGCAGGAGCCCCTGATCTGCCCCCGGGGGGCAGGAAGCCCACTAGGCACCAGGGATTTTTTTTTATGATGTAGGGGTGGGAGCTGCCCAGCATGAGCATGCCAATGCCCCCACCCCAAAAACAATTGCCACAGTCTTTATGCTCCCCCCGGGAGGCATATTGGGGCAATAGCCCCTTATCTGCCCCCCGGGGGGGCAGAAAGTCCACTAGGCCTCAGGAATTTATTTATTTTTAAATTCAGGGGGAGGTCACCCCAGAATGGGCATGCCAATGCCCACACCTCCCCCAAAAATGCCAGTCTTTCTGCCCCACCCAGGGGCGGATGGGGGCAGTGGACCCTGATCTGCCCCCCAGGGGGGGGCAGGAATCCCACTAGGCGCCAGCGATTACACTGGCTTTTTTTATGCGTCGGGTGGGGGCTGCCCAGAATGGGCATACCAATGCCCCCACCCCCAAAAAAATATCCTCAGTCTTTCTGCTCCCCTTGTGGGCATATCGGGCAAACCCTCCCCCCCCGATTTCCCCTCCCAGGGCGGCAGAAAGCCCACTTGGCACAGACTTGTTTTTAGCAATGTGCCTACCTGTGGATTTTGGGCCCTTGCGCAGCCGGCACATAGGGAAACGTAGCAAACCTGTAAATTTTTTAAAACTAGACACCAAGGGGAATCCAGGATGGGGTGACTTGTGTGCCTCTCACCAGGTTCTGTTACCCAGAATCCCTTGCAAACCTCAAACTTAGTTAAAAAAACACATTTTCCTCACATTTCTGTGATGGAAAGTTCTGGGATCTGGGTGGATCCACAAAATTCCACTCACCCCACAGTCCCCAAAGTCTTCCGAGAAAAATGGTACCTCACTTGTGTGGGTAGGCCTTGTGCCAGCGACAGGAAACGGCCCAAAACGCAACATGGACACACCACATTTTCACAGTGAAAACTGACCCTTTTTTTGCAAAGGGCCTAGCTGTAGATTTTGAACCCTAGCTCTGCCGGCACCTTGGGAAACCCAGCAAACCTATACATTTTTTAAAACTAGACACCCAGGGGAATCCAGGATGGGGTGACTTGTCTGTCTCTCACCAGGTTCTGTTACCCAGAATCCTTTGCAAACCTCAAACTTTGTCGAAAAAAACACATTTTCCTCACATTTCTGTGGTGGAAAGTTCTGGAATCTGCGTGGATCCACAAAATTCCACCCACCCCGCATTCCCCAAAGTCTTCCCGAGAAAAATGGTACCTCACTTGTGTGGTTAGGCCTAGTGCCCGCGACAGGAAACGGCCCAAAACGCAACGTGGAAACACCACATTTTCACAGTGAAAACTGACCCTTTTTTTGCAAAGTGCCTAGCTGTAGGATTTGAACACTAGTTCTGCCGGCACCTAGGGAAACCCAGCAAACTTATACATTTTTGAAAACTAGACACCCAGGGGAATCCAGGATGGGGTGACTTGTCTGGTTCTCACCAGGTTCTGTTACCCAGAATCCCTTGCAAACCTCACACTTTGTCAAAAAAAACACATTTTCCTTATATTTCTGTGATGGAAAGTTCTGGAATCCGCGTGGATCCACAAAATTCCACCCACCCCACATTCCCCAAAGTCTTCAGAGAAAAATGGTACCTCACTTGTGTGGGTAGGCCTAGTGCCCGCAACAGGAAACGGCCCAGAACGCGACGTGGACACACCACATTTTCACAGTGAAAACTGACCCTTTTTAGGTCTCGCCTACGCAGCGCGCATGCGTTGCATAGGAGAGACCTTTAGAAATTGGCACAGCTTTCCCTGCAAAAACGTGCACGCGTTGCATTGCTTCCAATGGCAACGCGTGCACGTCTGGCGATTCACTTGCGGGAGCGAGCAGCTGGCGCCATATGTTAATTATCGCGCCTTGCCGCTCGCTCCCGCAAGGGAATCGCGCTGGCCCCCTCCTTTCGCCCCTCCTTCTGCTGACACGCGAGGCGTGCGCTTGTGCTTGTTCTGACAGCCGCGGCTACTGCAAGAAGCAAAATAAATACTCGACTATATTCAACTGACTGCAATTAGAATTCTCTTCATGTTGAAAGCGAAATTAACACTGAACAGCGAACTATAGGCCAACATTAAGCTAAATGGGGGGCGGCATTAATCCAGTTTTATAAAGTCACTGATACACTTTGAAGACAATGAAAAACGTCATTATTTCTTCACTCTGCAGTTCAGAAACGCTCCCGCAATGTGGGGCACACGATCCAAATAGCAATAGAGCAGGAACTAGGGTTACCAAGTCGGCTATTTTAGATATCCAAGTGCTCTTTTACATCACCTCTTGCTAACTCCAGCACAAACATTTAGTTTAGTTTTAAAATGGGGGTGTGCGATAGCGCATGATTTTTTCACAGCATTTTGAAACAAATCACAGAAATTACGTTACATTACCCAAATGGTGTGAAACGTGGTTGCAGGCCTTTTTACATCAAGCTTTTATGAGAGGGAATATTTTTACATAAAAAAAGGCAAACGAGATACTGACAGGAGACAGGTTAGAGCAGAAAATGTCTCGGAACTAAAAATAGTAGAACACCCATAACATCCAACACACACAAAATGACCCACAGTCTGTCCATGATTTGAACACCTCAAACTCAGACATGACCAACAAACATTGGCAATGCCAATAGGTCTGGCTTTAAAGGAATGTTGTATGGCAATGTGAAGCATTACAAGTAAATGGCATGATATTTATGTGTTATGTTATGTTACGGGTATTTGTAGAGCGCGCGGCTACTCCGGGAGTGTCCCGGCGCTGAATGCTACAGGATTAGCAAGCTCACAAAAGTAAACAACTCTTATTTCAACACTACAAACATGAAAAATCGTTTTGCTTTGTACAGAATACACATGTACCAAGAATAAAACACATCAAGAATGTGTGCCTGAATTAACATTGACATCTTACAAATCCAATAGGATGGAATAACAAGCATAGCCAATAGGTCTCGCCTTTGGGACCTTATAAGTGTTTACCCATGCAACAGTTGATGTTGTTGCACCAAGGATATTGTGCTGCATAACTAAATACTTATAAGGTCCCAAAAGCGAGACCTATTGGCTATGCCAATGCTTGTTTTGCAAAGTGCCTAGCTGTAGATTTTGAACCCTAGCTCTGCCAGCACCTAGGGAAACCTAGAAAACCTATATATTTTTGAAAACTAGACACCCAGGGGAATCCAGGATGGGGTGACTTCTCTGGCTCTCATCAGGTTCTGTTACCCAGAATCCCTTGCAAACCTCAAACTTTGTCCCAAAAAAAACACCTTTTCCCCACATTTTGGTGATGGAAAGTTCTGGAATCTGCGTGGATCCACAAATTTCCTACCACCCAGCATTCCCCCAGGTCTCGTGATAAAAATGGTACCTCCCTCGCGGGGGTGGGTAAAGTACCCGCAACAGGCAAGGGCCCAAAACATATTGAGGAGACATCAAAATTATCTATCACACAACAACCTGGTTTTGCAGGGGGGTCACCTGGGTTTTTGGACCCGGGTTCAGGGGCCGTCTTGGAAAACCTACCAGACCCACACATTTCTGAAAACTAGACACCCTGGGGAGTCCAGAGAGGTATGGCTTGCGTGGGCCCCCCAGCATTTTCCTACCCAGAATCCCCTGCAAACCTCAAATTTAGCTGAAAAAAACAAATTTTTCTCAAATTTCTCTGTGGGAAAGTACTGGAATTCGCAAGGATCCACAAATTTCCTACCACCCAGCGTTCCCCAGGTCTCCCGATTAAAAATGGTACCTCACTCGCGTGGGTGGGTCATGTACCCGCGACAGGCAAAGGCCCAAAACATATTGAGGAGACATCAAAATGACCTATCACAAAACAACCTGGTTTTGCATGGGGGGGTCACCTGGGTTTTTGGCCCCGGGCTCGGCAGACATCTTGGGAACTACCAAACCCACACATTTCTGCAAACTAGACACCCGGGGGAGTCCAGTGAGGTATGGTTTGCGTGGATGCCCCAACGTTTTCCTACCCAGAATCCCCTGCAAACCTCAAATTTACCTGAAAAAAATCACATTGACCACATTTTTGCGTAGAATCACCGTGCCGGCAAAAATGTCCTACCCAACAGCATTCCCCTCAGTCTCCCGAGTAAAATGATATCTCACTTGTGTGGGTGGCCAATGCAGAATTGGCTAAAAACATTTTTTTTTTTAATGTAGCGCTTAGAATTCTCGGTGCTATACCCTTAATCCCTATGTTTTGGACTCTTCCCAGTCACAGGCCCTTGCCCCACCCACACAAGTGAGGTATCATTTTACTCAGGAGACTGAGGGGAACGCTGGGGGTAGGACATTTGTGCTGGCACGGTGATTCCACCCAAACATATGTGGAAAATGTGTTTTTTCCAGCTAAATTTGAGGTTTGCAGGGGATTCTGGGTAGGAAAACGTTGGGGGATCCACGCAAGCCATACCTCGCTGGACTCCCCCGGGTGTCTAGTTTTCAGAAAGGTGTGGGTTTGGTAGTTTCTCAAGATGGCCGCCGAGCCCAGGGCCAAAAACCCAGGTGACCCCCCTTGCAAAACCAGGTTGTTTTGTGATAGGTAATTTTGATGTCTCCTCAATGTGTTTTGGGTCCTTGCCTGTCGCGGGTACTTGACCCACCCACGTGAGTTGGGTACCATTTTTATCGGGAGACCTGGGAAAACACTGGGTGGTAGGAAATTTGTGGATCCACGCAGATTCCAGAACTTTCCCACACAGAAATCGAGAAAAAAGTAATTTTGTCAGCTAAATTTGAGGTTTGCAGGGGATTCTGGGTAGGAAAATGTTGGGGGACCCACGGAAGCCATACCTCGCTGGACTCCCCCGGGTGTCTAGTTTTCAGAAATGTGTGGGTTTGGTAGTTTCCCAATATGGCTGCCGAGCCCAGGGCCAAAAACCCAGGTGACCCCCCCCTGCAAAACCAGGTTGATTTGTGATAGGTAATTTTGATGTCTCCTCAATACGTTTTGGGCCCTTGCCTGTCGCGGGTACCTGATCCACCCATGCGAGTGAGATACCATTTTTATCGCGAGACCTGGGGGAATGCTGGGTGGTAGGAAATTTGTGGATCCATGCAGATTCCAGAAATTTCCCACACAGAAATTTGAGAAAAATATGATTTTTACAGCTAAATTTGAGGTTTGCAGGGGATTCTGGGTAGGAAAACGTTGGGGGCCCCACGCAAGCCATACCTCGCTGGACTCCCCCGGGTGTCTAGTTTTCAGAAATGTATGTGTTTGGTAGGTTTCCAAAGATGGTCTCCTAGCACAGGGCCAAAAACGCAGATGCCCCCTTTGTATCTGAAAATGACCTGGTTTTGCAAGGGAGGTCACATGAGTTTTTGGTCCTGGGCTTGGCGGCCATCTAGGGAAACCTACCAAACCCACACATTTCTGAACCCTAGACACCCGGGGGAGTCCAGGGAGGTATGGCTTGCGTGGACCCCCCAACGTTTCCCTAGCCAGAATCCCCTGCAAACCTCAAATTTTGATGAAAAAATCAAATTTTTCTCAAATTTCTGTGTGGGAAAGTTATGTTGATATGTTATAAAAAATTTGTAAAGTGCACGTACAACGGATTGGTTTCATGGCACTGCTCTGAGAGGTACCGGAGCCCTAGGGAGTTACTCGTAAGCTTGTCTAAACAGCCAGGTCTTGAGGAGCCTCCTAAAGCTGAGGAGGTCGGTGCAAGAACGGATTTCGGAAGGGAGAGAGTTCCAGAGACTTGGAGCTAGAACAGCAAACCTAGCACCACCTAGGCGCTTTAGTTTGAAGGGGGGGTTGACAGAAGGTGCTTGTGGGCCAAGCGCAAGTTGCGCATGGTTAAGTGCCTCTGAATAAGGCTATCCACAAATTTAGGGCTCCTTCCATTCAGAGATTTAAAGATGAAACAGCATACCTTGAAGGCGCATCGCTGTATGATAGGGAGCCAGTGCAGCTTCCTCATGAGGGGGGTGACATAATGGTGCTTAGGTTGCTAAAAAATCAGGCTTGCTGCTTGGTTCTGTACCAGTTGCAGACGTTTGGTTAGGTATAGTGGGATGCCAAAGTATAGGGAATTGGCGTAGTCAATATGGGACATAACCATGGCAAGAACCACCTGGATCAGAGCTTCCTGGGTGAGAAATCTTCTGATCTTTCTTATTTTCCTCAACTGGAAGAAGCAGGTAGATATCACTGACCCAATTTGGGACTTCATGGTGAGGTCACGGTTTATTGTTACCCCAAGGCTTTTGGCTGAGGCAGATGGGGAGGGGGATTGGCCCAGTTCCTTTGGCCAGATGTGTGGGCCCCAGGGGTTGTGGATACCCCCTGTTAGAACTAGCTCGGTTTTGTCCGGATTGAGTTTCAGGTGATTGCTATTCATCCACCCGTTAATGAATAGCATGGTGGACTGAAAATCGAGGACCGAGTCGGGGGAGTTGCTGATGGAGAATATTAGTTGGAAGTCATCCGCGTAATTGAAAGTGCAAACTTTCCTCTCTTTCAAGGCTTGAATCAGTGGGAGGAGGTAGAGGTTGAACAGGAGGGGGGAAAGTGAGGAGCCCTGTGGGACTCCACATGTGGTCCTCAGTTTGGGAGCTGTAAACTGAGCAATGCAAACCGACTGGGAGCGGTTTTCCAAGAAGGAGCTGATCCAACCCAGGGCTAGTCCCTGGATCCCCGCGTCTCTGACACGATCGACCAGTATGCCGTGGTCAACCGTGTCGAAAGCCGCGGAGAGATGAAGCAGTACAAGGGCCTGCGGGGAGCCCTTGTCGGCATCCCTGCGGAGAGTGTCCACTATTGTCAGTATTACGGCCTCTGTGGAGTGTGCTGGGCGGAACCCTGCTTGATGGGGGTCGAGGTATTCAGACTCTTCCAAGAATCTGGAGAGGCATCTAGTTGCGTAAGCCTCCAAGACCTTGGCCAGGTAAGGGAGTAGAGAAATCGGACGGTAATTCGTCAGGGTTTGAGGGTCCGCTCCTAATTTCTACAGGAGGGGGACAACAATTGCAGTTGTAGGATCACCGGGCTGACACAAATTTCCTACCACCCAGCGTTCCCCCAGGTCTCCCGATAAAAATGGTACCTCACTCGCATGGGTGGATCAAGTACTCACGACAGGCAGGGGCCCAAAAACGTATTGAGGAGACATCAAAAGCACCTATCACAAAACAACCTGGTTTTGCAAGGGGGGGCACCTGGGTTTTTGGCCCTGGGCTCGGAGGCCATCTTGGGAAACTACCAAACCCACACATTTGTCAAAACTAGACACCCGGGGGAGTCCAGCGAGGTATGGCTTGCGTGGATCCCCCAACGTTTTCCTACCCAGAATCCCCTGCAATTTTCAAATTTAGCTGAAAAAAACACATTTTCCACATATTTGTGGGTGGAAACACCGTGCCGGCACAAATGTCCTACCCCACAGCCTTCCCCTAAGTCTCCCGAGTAAAATGATACCTCACTTGTGTGGGTGGGGCAAGGGCCTGTGACTGGGAAGAACCCAAAACACAGGGATTAAGGGTATAGCACCGAGAATTCTAAGCACTACATTTTTTTAAACATACGTTTTTAGCCAATTCTACATTCGACACCCACACAAGTGAGGTATCATTTTACTTGGGAGACTACGGAGAACGCTGTGGGTTAGGACATTTGTGCCGGCACAGTGATCCCACACAAAAATATGTGGAAAATGTAGTTTTTTCAGCTAAATTTGAGGTTTGCAGGGGATTCTGGGTTAGGAAAATGTTGGGGAACCCACGCAAGCCATACCTCACTGGACTCCCCTGGGTGTCTAGTTTTCAGAAATGTGTGGGTTTGGTAGGTTTCCCAAGATGGCCGCCGAGCCCGGGGCCAAAAACCCAGGTGACCCCCCTTGCAAAACCAGGTTGTTTTGTGATAGGTCATTTTGATGTCTCCTCAATACGTTTTGGGCCCTTGCCTGTCGCGGGTACTTGACCCATCCACTCGGGTAAGGTACCATTTTTATCGGGAGAACTGGGGGGAACGCTGGGTGGTAGGAAATTTGTGGATCCACGCAGATTCCAGAACTTTCCCACACAGAAATTTGAGGAAAAAAGTGATTTTTGTCAGCTAAATTTGAGGTTTGCAGGGGATTCTGGGTAGGAAAACTTTGGGGGACCCATGCAAGCCATACCTCTCTGGACTCCCCCATGTGTCTAGCTTTAAAAAATGTATAGGTTTGCTAGGTTTCCCAGGTGCCAACAGAGCTAGGGTTCAAAATCTACAGCTAGGCACTTTGCAAAAAAAGGGTCAGTTTTCACTGTGAAAATGTGGTGTGTCCACGTTGCGTTTTGGGCCGTTTCCTGTCGCGGGCACTAGGCCTACCCACACAAGTGAACTACCATTTTTCTCGGACGTCTTCGGGGAATGCGGGGTGGGTGGAATTTTGTGGATCCACGCAGATTCCAGAACTTTCCACCACAGAAATGTGAGGAAAATGTGTTTTTTTTGACAAAGTTTGAGGTTTGCAAGGGATTCTGGGTAACAGAACCTGGTGAGAGCCAGACAAGTTACCCCATCGTGGATTCCCCTCGGTGTCTAGTTTTCAAAAATGTATAGGTTTGCTAGGTTTCCCTAGGTGCCGGCAGAGCTAGGGTTCAAAATCTACAGCTAGGCACTTTGCAAAAAAAGGGTTAGTTTTCACTGTAAAAATAAAGTGTGTCCACGTTGTGTTTTGGGCTGTTTCCTGTCGCGGGCACTAGGCCTACCCACACAAGTGAGGTACCATTTTTATCGGGAGACTAAGGGTAACACAGAATTGTAGAGCAACTGTTTTTACCTATTGACTTTCGATGCATTTCTGCCTTCCAAATGAAAGACAATGTGTAAAAAGAAGTCACTTTAAAAATGTCCTATAATTCTCATGCTAGTATGGGTACTCACAATTTCGGAAATGTGCAAATAGCTACTGTTTCTAAACTCTATATTTTGTTCCAATTTCAGAAATACATATGTGTCTTTCATCCCGATTTTTCACTGTATATATTTTCCCAAATGAATTGCTATATACCCGGTACATAATAAAAAACCATTGCAAGTTGCTGCTCTGGGTTCGTCTGGTTCTTGGTGAACCTACAAGTCCTATATATCCCCACAACCAGAAAGGTCCAGCGGATGTAACGGTATATTGCTTTCAAACATCTGTCATAATTAGAAGAAGTTACAGGTAAAAACGTTGGCACAAATCGCTGTTTTTTTCAACTCATTTTCAATTTTTCCTATTTTCAACTGTTAGTTTCTATAAAGAAACCTTGAAAGATCTACACAAATGACCCCTTGCTGAATTCAGAAATTTTTCTGCTTTTCTAAAATGTATAGTTTTCCAGGATCCATTATTGCTTTCATACCCATTTCTACCATTACCTGGAAGAAGGTTGAAAGCACAAAAAATAGCAAAAATAGGCTATGTCCCAGTAAAATGCCAAAACTGTGTAAAAAATGTTGGTTTTCTGACAAAAGTCTGTCAGTCCCTGAAAGCTGGGTAAATGGTGATTTCAGCCCCACAAACCCCTTGCTGATACCATTTGCAGGGAAAAAAACAGACCCTTTCATTTGCAGCACTTTTTTCCTATTTTTCCAAAAAAAAAAGAAATTTAGCTGTATTTTGGGTAATTTCTGGGTCCCCTCCAGGGGAATCCACAAACCCTGGGTACCTTTAGAATCCTCATGATGTTGGAAGAAAAGGACGCAAATTTGGCGTGGATACCTTATGTGGTCAAAACGTTACAGGGGCCTAAGTGCAAACTACCCCAAATAGCCAAAAAAAGGCTTAGCACAGGGGGGGAAAGGTCTAGCAGCGAAAGGGTTAAGGACACGGAGGCAAGGATTATCCCACCCAAACGATATGGCTTTACATTCTAAATTGCATTGTATGGTTGCTTAAGTATTTTCATACTGCATACATGTTATTATGTTTTCTCCCTTCCCTTTCTGATCTATTGGTGTAATATCAGAGTTGGTGAACAGTATTACGGTTTATCCTTACATTTCCAGGTGCTGATAACAAGTAAAGCTTGATGGTCTTCCTGATGGAAGGTCTTGGCGTTCCCACAGAGGATTCTGCGATTTGTTGGGTCAGGAACCAGTTCCTGAATATGGAGCCCTGTTGGGCCACAGGTTATCGTTTCGAGAGGAGGTTCTTCTGCATTAAGGGTGATTCTTCAGGAGAAAGTTGTTGTTTATGGACTTAACTGTTTGATGATTTGTCAAAGAAAGAGGACAGTGTTACCTTGACTAGGGCTTATATAGAGGATACTCTATGGTTGGTCATGTGACCTGTATGGTACTCATGGGTATTGTAGTGTTTCTGTTACTCTTATTTCATTGGCTGCTGAGTATTTTCAGTAAAGAAATGAGAAGCATAATCCTCGCCTCCGTGTCCTTAATAGAATTGAAAATTCTTGTCAAGAATGTTTGCAAATTTTTAATTGTAATATATGGGATAAAGTACACCTTTCCATACATCATAAGGATATTGCAAGTCACCAAGGAGATCGATGACTATATTGAGGCCTTTATAAGATCATGAAACTCTGAGTTGACCTACAATATCTTTTTAATGTTCCGGAAAAAGGTATTTTATAGCCTGCTGTTGCATGCTATACCGGCCATTAAAGGCCCGTGCCAACGGTAAAGGCCTGAGCCAAAGGCTAGAGCCTTTAACAAGGAAGCAGGCTTTTAATGGCCGGTATAGCCCCCTACGGTGGGTAATAAGGCTATTAGAACATTCCGCCCCATGAGGGCAGTATGTCCTAATTACAAAAATGAAGGCCTCTCGGAGCCCAAGGGGATTGAATCAAAGCCACCCATGGCTGCAATGCCTTTGTTTCACAGCTGTTGCTTTGACTCTTCAACAGATATTAGCTGTGCACTGGGCCATGGCTTCTGGCTGCTGAATATTCACAGCAATAGCTGTGAAAGGAAGCTGAAGTCAGCCCCTTTTTCTCCATTAGCTCGGCTGAACTGCTTTCCATCATTCAACTGAGCTAGAGAGACCCAGGAGCTGAGCAGCATTCCCAACTCACTCCTTCTGAGGCTCCAGTGATACTGTGAGCTCCGGGAGGAGGAAGGAGGAAGGCTGCTGTGTGTCCTGCTGCACAGGCTCTGCCTTTTGCTTTCCTCTGCCCAATCCATACATTTTGGAGGAGCAGGGGAAAGAGAGAGGCAGAGGCCTTGTATTGGGACACTGTAACGTTGAGAGCAGCAGGTCTATACCAGTTTATATAGGCCACTGCTGCCCCACTGTCTTCAATGGAGCTCTCAACATTCCAAGGTTCTAATATTCCTTAAAAAACATTCACCCATATTTATTATAAAATCTTGCAATTTAGCAAGTCATCGTGCTGCGCTGTGTGAAAGGAAAAGCAAAACACACAAGATGATGGACGGAATGCTGCACATTGGCAAACATTCACCCCCAGTCACAGATCTGGGTTTAATCCATCGTTATTTTGCTTCACCACGCCACCCCAGTTCAGACATAGCCATATGCAAATCAGTCTTGACCCTGTGCCTCATGGGAACAGTCCAGACCAAACTGCCAAGCCATGTCTTCCCTGGACCGGAATCAAGCATCCTAGGACCGGTTTCTGGCTATCAGCCTTCATCAGCCAGGATAGCTTGACTCCAGTGGCGTAGTGAGCACGGGACCCACTTCTGGGCATACCCTTCCCACTTAGGCGAAATGCAAAACACACAAGATGATGGACGGAATGCTGCACATTGGCAAACATTCACCCCCAGTCACAGATCTGGGTTTAATCCATCGTTATTTTGCTTCACCACGCCACCCCAGTTCAGACATAGCCATATGCAAATCAGTCTTGACCCTGTGCCTCATGGGAACAGTCCAGACCGAACTGAAATGAAATGAATGAAATGAAATGAAAAGACCATTTATTGAGCGCGGTAGCTACCCTCAGGCGTCCTAGCGCTACGGACAGAGCCTATAAAAAGACCATTGAATTATTCAGTTTTATTGAAGAGCAGAGTTTTTAGGTGTTTGCGAAACAGAAGTAAATTGGGTTCTGATCGCATATAGAAGGGGAGGGAGTTCCAGAGTTTAGCTGAGTTATAGGAAAAAGATGGACCTCCACATCTGACACTCTTGATCCTAGGAACTGTCGTGAGGAGAGAGGAGGCTGATCTAAGCTGTCTATTTGGATGGTAAGGGGTGATCAGTGAATGATTGATGACAGCACCTGTTCTCCAAAAAGCTCGATGAACAATGCACAGAGTTTTAAATTCGATTCTTTCCCTGACTGGGAGCCAATGAAGGCTCTTCAGTCCAGGTTTAGCTGAGAGTCGACGAGGAATCTGAAGCAGAGTTCGAGCAGCGCAATTCTGAATTATCTGGAGCTTGCGTAGGGTAGCTTGGGGGCCCCTAAACAGAGGGCATTCCCGAAATCCAGACGAGACAGAATGAGTCCCTGGACCATAATCTGTCTCGCTTGAGAAGGCAGCAAGGGGAGAATCTTCCGCAGAAGCCTGAGTAGACCAAAACAGGTGGCTGATAATTTAGCTGCTTGGCAATTAAAGTCAAGGGACTTATCCAACCAAATTCCCAGACTTTTTATCGTATCCTTTGGCGTGGGAGCAGGGCCAAGGCAGGAGGGCCACAGTGAGTTGGTCGTAAGTTTAGGGGGTTACCTAGAAGCATCAGCTCAGTTTTGTCTCCATTCAGTTTAAGACATGACAAAGTCATCCATTTGGTCACTTCCTCTAAGCACTCCCTCAGGCTGTTATTTGCGGTGTGTATCTGATTGAGAGCCACCACTAGCTGAGTGTCGTCAGCATAGGTAATGATTTTTATTCCGAACGGACGGACTATCTCAGCCAGTGGGCTCATGTATATGTTAAATAGCGTAGGGCTTAAGGAAGAGCCCTGTGGTACCCCGCAGCCGAGATGTTTGCTAGGGGAAGTGATGGCGCCCTCAAAGACCTGAAAGGAGCGGTCTGAAAGAAAAGATTTAAACCAGGCAATTGCTTTTCCTGAGACTCCTACACCAGTGAGACGGTGAAGTAAGATGTTATGGTTTACAGTGTCGAAGGCTGCACTTAGGTCAAGGAGGATAATTGCTGCAGATCCTCCCTGATCAAGAATCTTCCTTGCCTCCTCCGTCACTGCGACCAGAGCGGTTTCGATCCCATGCATGGGACGGAATCCCGTCTGGGAGGGGTCGAGCAGATGATTAGTCTCAAGGAACTCTGCCAACACCATGTTGGCATATTTTTCCAAGATCTTGCTCAACCAGGGCAACAGAGAGATTGGTCGATAGTTGCCAGGGTCATCTTGGTCTAAATTAGATTTTTAAGAAGGGCTTTAACCATAGCCCGTTTCCAGGAAGCGGGACGGTGCCTGAGGACAGGGAGGCATTAAGCAGGTCAAGTATCGTGGGGAGGACGTTGTCAATGACTGACAACAGAGTGCGCGGTGGTGCCGGGTCGTTAGGGGAACCGGATTTGACCTGATGCATAATAGTTTTTAACTTGATAGAATTAAGTGGGGGGAAGAATTCTAGTGTGGCCAGCGGCTGGGTGCCTGAATCAAGTGATTTAGTGAGTGGAGGGTCAGTCTGACCAGGGGAAAAGGAAGTGTAGATGGTTTGTATTTTTTGAGAGAAAAACTCTACCAGGTTATTGCAGCGAATTTGTGCGTTGATAGTATTTGGGGTTTTTTCAGGGAGCTTAAGGAGGGTTTTCGCAATGCGATATATTTCTTTAGGCCTAGAAGCGGCTGCATTAATTTTTTCTTCGAAGAAGATCGATTGTGCAGTTTTAATTTCATTTTTATAGATCTTTATCGCTTCTCTATATGCAGTTTTACTGGGAGGGGAGTAGTCTAGCCGCCATTTCCTTTCTAATCTTTTTGCATTGGCGTTTCATTTCCCGTAATCCGGGGAATACCAGGGGCAGTCTTTAGTGCTGCGCTTAAGCTCAATGCGTTTCATGGGAAGTACAGAGTCTAATGATTCAGAGATCCATCTGTTATAATCCTCATTGGCTAAGATGGGATCAGGGTTATTAGGTGGTCTGGAGGTTTCAAGAGCTACCAGCCAATCCTCTAGGGGAAGTTTTGACCAGTTTCTTTCCCTACGTGTGATTGTATTGAAAGAATAGTGGGGTCAGGGATGACCCAGGAGAGGGAGATCAGGAAGTGGTCTGTCCACGGGAGGGGGAGGGTGTTCCAACTATGAGATCTGCACAATTACTAAAAATAGGGTCAAGTAAATGACCTTTGGTGTGGGTCGGTGTAAGCACTAGCTGTTTTAATTGTAGTGCTAAAAGACTAGTGGTCATTTCTAGGGCAGTATGGTCAGCGGTGTTATCGAAATGAATATTAAAATCGCCTAGTAGAGTAAAATTGGATGAACTGCATGCTAGGTTAGCTATGATGGGAGGAAGAGTGATGTGGAATTGTCCCAGAGCTCCAGGTGGACGATATATAAGTATCCCCGAGAAGGTGCTAGTAGGGGAAAAGTCTATAGCGAAAGAGACTTTCGCAGTCAGGTATCGTATTGGGAAAGCTGCGGCACTTATAACAATCTTTATAAATGACTGCTAGGCCACCTCCTTTCCCCACTTTGCGATCTTCACATAGGATTTGATACCCTTGGGGGAGAGCCTGAATGAGATCGGGTTCTGACTCAGTATTGAGCCAGGTCTCTGTCAGGTATACGGCATCTGGGTTGAGCTCTTCTAACAACCAAAATATTTCCGTAGAATGTTTAGGGAGTGATCTACAGTTCAAAAGGTACATATTTTGCTGGCTTTTCTTGGTTAGTGGTGCAGAATGGAATTGAAAACCACAGTACGAGCAGGTGGTGTGTGGATCTGCTAAATTCCAAGAAGAGTGGCACAGAGCTGGGGTTGTTCCTCTTAATTTGTAAAGGGAATTGGGGCTATATCTCCTGATGTGGGTGGAGAGACGGGCAGGGGTTGTGGCCCCTAGCCCCGGTCGACCGCGGACGGGCGCAGACGGGCTTGCCTTAGGCGCGCCTTCGGCTCTGGCGCGCCCGCTGCGCGCGTCCGCTGCGCGTCTGTTTGGGCATGTCCTTTATAGTGGGGGTAGCCTAGAATGCTAACCTTGATGGCAATCAGGGCGGAAGTGGATAAATCTGACTTCCGGTGGGTGGCACCTCCCTCCAAACAAACGGAAAAATCCGCGCTGGAACGGGGAGGGACGCCGAGCCCAACCGGCAGGTAAGCTCCAATGAGGGGTTTCAGTGATATAGAAGATATTATATTTTCCAGCGTTCTAAAAACACAGTATACAAGAATTAAAAGCAATGATAAAAATAATGAATAAAATAACACAGGAGAGCCCTTTCCCAGGCGCTCTCGATATGAATGCAGTAATTAATGTAAAAACGATCAAAGGATTTACCAGAAGGATTACAGGGAGCCCTTTCCCAGGCACTCCACTGTTTAAACAGATAAGGCAATGTTTTCCTCTAAGCGCGTCCGCCAAGCCATGTCTTCCCTGCACCGGAATCAAGCATCCTAGGACCGGTTTCTGGCTATCAGCCTTCATCAGCCAGGATAGCTTGACTCCAGTGGCGTAGTGAGCACGGGAACCACGTCTGGGCATACCCTTCCCACTTAGGGCGAAATGCAAAACACACAAGATGATGGACGGAATGCTGCACATTGGCAAACATTCACCCCCAGTCACAGATCTGGGTTTAATCCATCGTTATTTTGCTTCACCACGCCACCCCAGTTCAGACATAGCCATATGCAAATCAGTCTTGACCCTGTGCCTCATGGGAACAGTCAAGACCGAACTGCCAAGCCATGTCTTCCCTGGACCGGAATCAAGCATCCTAGGACCGGTTTCTGGCTATCAGCCTTCATCAGCCAGGATAGCTTGACTCCAGTGGCGTAGTGAGCACGGGACCCACGTCTGGGCATACCCTTCCCACTTAGGGCGAAATGCAAAACACACAAGATGATGGACGGAATGCTGCACATTGGCAAACATTCACTCCCAGTCACAGATCTGGGTTTAATCCATCGTTATTTTGCTTCACCACGCCACCCCAGTTCAGACATAGCCATATGCAAATCAGTCTTGACCCTGTGCCTCATGGGAACAGTCCAGACCGAACTGCCAAGCCATGTCTTCCCTGGACCGGACTCAAGCATCCTAGGACCGGTTTCTGGCTATCAGCCTTCATCAGCCAGGATAGCTTGACTCCAGTGGCGTAGTGAGCACGGGACCCACGTCTGGGCATACCCTTCCCACTTAGGGCGAAATGCAAAACACACAAGATGATGGACGGAATGCTGCACATTGGCAAACATTCACCCCCAGTCACAGATCTGGGTTTAATCCATCGGTATGCCCAGACGTGGGTCCCGTGCTCTCCATGCCACTGGAGTCAAGCTATCCTGGCTGATGAGGGCTGAAAGCCCGAAACCGGTCCTAGGATGCTTGTTTCCAGTCCAAGGCGGACCTGGCCTGGCAGTTCGGGCTGGACTGTTCCCATTGGGCGCAGGGTCAAGACTGATTTGCATATGGCTGGGTCCAAACTGGAATGGCATGGTGAGCAAAAAACGATGGATTTAGGCCCAGATCTCTGTACTGGGGTGAATGTATGACATTGTTCTGCATTCTGTCCATCAATTGTTCTTTTGCATTTGTCACCCCGAGTGGGACGGGTATGCCCAGACGTGGGTCCCGTGCTCTCCGTGCCACTGGAGTCAAGCTATCCTGGCTGATGAGGGCTGAAAGCCCAAAACCGGTCCTAGGATGCTTGTTTCCAGTCCAGGGAGGACCTGGCCTGGCAGTTCGGGCTGGACTGTTCCCATTGGGCGCAGGGTCAAGACTGATTTGCATATGGCTGGGTCCAAACTGGAATGGCATGGTGAGCAAAAAACGATGGATTTAGGCCCAGATCTCTGTACTGGGGTGAATGTATGACATTGTTCTGCATTCTGTCCATCAATTGTTCTTTTTGCATTTGTCACCCCGAGTGGGACGGGTATGCCCAGACGTGGGTCCCGTGCTCTCCATGCCACTGGAGTCAAGCTATCCTGGCTGATGAGGGCTGAAAGCCCGAAACCGGTCCTAGGATGCTTGTTTCCAGTCCAGGGAGGACCTGGCCTGGCAGTTCGGGCTGGACTGTTCCCATTGGGCGCAGGGTCAAGACTGATTTGCATATGGCTGGGTCCAAACTGGAATGGCATGGTGAGCAAAAAAACGATGGATTTAGGCCCAGATCTCTGTACTGGGGTGAATGTATGACATTGTTCTGCATTCTGTCCATCAATTGTTCTTTTTGCGTGTGAAAGGAAAAGGGCAGAAATGTGCCATATTTACCATTATACTGCACATTCCTGTCCTTTCCTAGTGCTGGCGCACATTTTGCTGTCTAGCACCAATGTAGACACTCTTGCATCATGTTGTAAGGGTGCCTGCGTTGCAGGCAGGATTGTTTTTGTGCAGGAACTAACACACTCCTGCACAAAAACAATCCTCAGATGCATTTCCCTCTTTCAAAGTGTGCTGCAGAATGCAGAACACAGAATGCAGCACACTTAGAAAAAGGAAACAATGAGGAGAAATAAAGATATTTCTCCTTCTTGGTCCTCTGGTGGGGAGGCGTACAATTCTGATGCATTCCCATGTCTACCAATGTTGGTGAGTTTGGGAATGTGTTAGAATCCATGGGTGTATGTGTGGGAACACCCACACTACACCCATGGCAAGCCTCCCTGCCGCAGAGTTGCGCAAGGCAACAATTTGCGCTGCCTTGTGTTACTCTAGTTTTATCAAGCCTCCCAGTGCCAGGCAAGGTGGCCTTGCGTGGCTTGATAAATATCATTTAGGTTTTGTGTCACCCATGTGTGGTAAGAGCGACGCAAAACCTTGATGAATATACGCCTTAAAGTTTTGCTCTTTCATGTGAAAGAGACAGAGGGGGTCATTACGATGTCGGTCAGAAAGCCTCCGACCGAGAGTCGGAAGCTTTACACTCGCGTCAGAGCTCTTCTGACCAACTCGGTCAGTTTACAGTCCAACCACCCGATTACGATGTTCACGGTCAGAACGTACACCGGCAGGTCATTCCAACTCTCAGAGTATTCCTGTCAGTCGGAACCGCACCGTGACCCCCTATGGAAGGCGTTTCTGCCATCGGGATTACGATGTCGGATTCCGACAGCCTCTCCGTGCTGGCCTTTCTGACACGGAAAGGCTGTCGGAAAGCGACTTTGGGGGCCCGTAGCAGGGCACCATTGCCCCCGCGGCCTATGGTTGGTGGCTAAGGGGTTACCTAAGGCACCCCCCTGTAACACCCTGCACTCTATGGCAGGCACCATGCGGTGCCTGCGACAGGGTGCAGGGATTCCACACCCACACTCATTTCCCCATAGGAGCTTTACTGCTGTAACACAAGCTTCCATATGGAACAATGAGAATCCCACCGAACAGTGTTCGGTCGCATCGTAATCCGGCGGTCGGAACCGCCGACCGCCTGTCGTTCGGTCCCGAGTACGAGACGATGTCGGTTGGAGGCTTTCCAACCGACATCTTAATGAGCCCCAGAATATTTACAGACGTGAAGAATAAAAGTTGAATTTGTGATGTAAAATTAAACACACTAAAAAGCAGTTAGTAATTTGCTGCAACAAACATTAGAATACATGTAAAAGTCAGGCTAACAAATGCTGCAACTCAGAATGAGTAGCACCTGTCAGAGAGATTCCTTCTTTCCTATAATGAACTTTGTGCAAAAAAAGGATGTTGCCATAAATTTCTCCTGTCTGCAGATCACTGGTAATCTTAGAATAACAGATTATCAGAAAGAAAAGGAAGTTCTTTTCTCTGTTTAAAGTGCAGCTGTAAAGATGCTCATTGACCAACATTTCACCTTAGCTACTAGCTGTGGCAGTAGGCTTTTTGACCTCACAACTAAACTGTAATAAGTAATTACAGTTGAGCAGCTATCCTGTTGCATATTACTAAAGATGTCACAACTGGACCATAATAAAGAAATTAGAGATAGGATTTTACGTTGGGATTGCAGGCTTCCATGTATTATACATTGCTTTCCAAACCCATTTTGAGACATATAGCGTCTTTTAAGTGTTCAGTAGCATTTATATAGTGCTACATACCCCGGGCATGCTGCTGAAGCGCTCACTGTTTTCAGATGCGCTATTCAGATGCAGATCCGAATCCAGAAAAACGGTCATGCACGCCCTCATTAGTAGCAGACTGGACTACGGCAACGCCCTCTACGCCGGAATCAAAAAGAAACTACTCCACAAACTCCAGGCTGTCCAGAACGCCACAGCCAGACTGATCCTAGACATCCCTCGTCACAACCACATCACACAGCACCTCTGCAATCTCCACTAGCTCCCCATCGAAAGAAGGAGAACCTACAAGCTCCTCACTCAGGCATACAAGGCCCTCCACAACATCATACCTAAACAACTGCCTCTCCTTCCACGCATCCAAGAGACACCTCCGATCAGCTGACCTCTCTCTGGCCACCATCTCACGCATCTACAAGACCAGAACGGGAGGAAAGTTCTTCTCCTACCTCGCAGCCATGGCCGGGAACGGCCTCCCCATCCACCTCCGGCAAGTCCCTACACTGCTCCAGTTCAGGAAGGACCTCAAGACCTGGCTCTTCGGATGACCCCAGCACTTAACAAAGCCACCCGCACCTCCCCCCTAGCGCCTTGAGACCCTCGCGGGTGAGTAGCTGCGCTTTTCAAACCCCTGATTGATTGATTGACGATTTAAAGTGTGTTGGTTGTCTTATATAAGAAAATTGGAACACTGCACAGAGTTTTGAAGCAGGTTAGAGGCGTTCCAGCATAAGCGGAAGTGTTGCAGGAGAACGTGAGACATATGCACTGCAGTATCTACTGGCGGTCGCCAGTAGATAGTTATAGTTAAGACCTATTTTCCATAGGAAATCCGCAACATTCTATTTGAAATAACTTTGGCGCCGGTTGACGAATCTTCGCGAAATTTTCAAACTTTGTGGCCCGCTCCGGTCCGCTCCTATCTTGAAAGTTTCGGGGTGATTTGGCAAGCGGGGGCCGAGAAAAAAGGGGGGGGGTCCCAAAACATGTTTTCCCCATGCAATTTTCCATAGGAACCTTTCATCGCAGCTACAGCCCGAACTGCTGAACGGAATTACACCAAATTTGGCAAAAACGTAGCCCTTGGATCAGAGTCGTGCCTTTTGCTTAAATGGTGTAAATCCGTTCAGTAGTTCCTGAGAAAATCAAAAGTAAAATCACATAAATATCTATGGCCGAGTAGGGTCCGCGTACCCTCCCGATCATGAGCTGCATGCTTATTGGCTGTCAAGTGGCTGTCAACACTCCAAATCAGGAAGTGTTGGCAGCCATTTCGAGGCACAGAAACAAGTGCGCAAAGCGCATAAAGGTGGCAGGGTAGAAACACCCTGACCCCCGAGGTCTGCTCAGGGGGTCCCACACGGACCCCCTGGGCAGAAAAAAGCATTTTTTTTTTTAATCGGCAGGATGCGCTTGGGGTGCGCGGATCCCGTCGAGGAAAAAAAAAAAAACGAAGCGCGGTCTCTTGCGCTTCGATGCTATTTTGCCCCCGGGTGGGCCAAGTCCCGGGGGCATGCGGGGGTTGCTTTATATTTTATGTGGGGGGCCTCTAAGGCCCCCCGCAGCCCCGGGGACCTCCACCCCCGGGGCTTCTTTTTTAAAATTATAATCACCTGTGTGGGGGGGTCCAGCCCTCCCACATGCCCCAGGGACCGCCACCTCCCCGGGGCACTAACAAAAGAAATGTGGGGGTCCGTTTCGGACCCTCGGAGCCCCGGGGACCACCACCTCCCCGGGGCTTTACTAATGAAGGGAGGGGGGCCGCGCGGCCCCCCTCCTGGAGCCCTCCATGGCCCTGGGGACCGCCACCCCCCAGGGCCGGCTCCTGCAGTGTCCCTGTTTGCAATCACAGGATGGGATCCTCGCGGCTCCCGTCCTGTGATTGCAAACTTGCTTTGCTTCATTGAAGCGAGAGCAGGAAACCTGCTCTCGCTTCAATGAAGCAAGCAGATTGCTTTTCCATAAGGGGAGCTGCATGTCAGCAGCTCCCCTATGGAAAGCAATGCCGGCTCCCTCAGGACGCGGGGAGCCGGCGGGACTGCAGGGGATTGGGGACCCCCACGGTCCCCAACGAGTGGCCAGGCCCCGGGGGATGGGGTCCCCGGGGCTATTAGTGGCCTGGGAGGGGGACCACGCAGCCCCCCTCCACAAAAATAAAAATAATAATAAAAAGAAACGTAAAGGCCGGCCCCGGGGGATGGGGTCCCCGGGGCCTTAAATGGACTGAGGAGGGGGGCCACGCAGCCCCCCTCCAAATATTTAAATTAAAAAAAAGAGGGCATGCCCCGGGGGATGGGGTCCACGGGGCCATTAGAGGCCCAGGGAAGGGGGGCCACGCGGCCCCCTTCCTGTTTTTTTATTTAAAAAAAAAAGAAAATCCTCAGGCCCCGGGGGATGGGGTCCCCGGGCCAAAAGTGGCTGAGGGAAGGGGGGCCACGCAGCTCCCCTCCCATACAAAAAAAAAAGACCGGCATCGTGCCGGAGGCTCCGCCCCTCCCTGCAGCAGTCTGCAAACGCGCCCCTGGCGCGTTTTAAGAAGGGGAAGTAATTCCCTTGAATACTGGGGGTCCCTGGGGCCAACTAGCCCACCAGGAACCTCCAGTATGCGCCAGGAGCTGCGCTGCAGAGAGGTGTACAGAGGCCACGCCCCTTTTACACCTCTCTGCAACGCAGCTCTGTGGCGCTTTTTGGAGGTACATGGTGGGCTAGTTACACTCCAGGGACCCTCAGGATTCAAGGGGACTTAATCCCCCAACTTAAAACGCGCCACGGGGCGCGTTTGCACAGTGGTGAAGGGAGGGGGCGGGGCTTCAGGTGACATGTGTGCAAACAGGCCCCGTGGCGCGTTTTAAGATGGGGAATTAAATCCTCTTCAATCCTGAGGGTCCCTGGGGCCAACTAGCCCACCAGGTACGTCCAGAAAGCGCCACAGAGCTGCGTTGCAGAGAGGTGTAAAGGGGCGTGGCCTCTGAACACCTCTCTGCAACGCAGCTGCCTGGCGCATACTGGAGGTACAGGGTGGCCTAGTTGGACCCCAGGGACGCTCATGATTCAAGGGGACTTAATCCCCCAACTTAAAACGCGCCACTGGGTGCGTTTGCACAGTGGTGAAGGGAGGGGGCAGGGCTTGAGGTGTCATGTGTGCAAACAGGCCCGTGGCGTGATTTAAGTTGGGAGATTAAGTCCCCTTCAATCCTGAGGGTCCCTGGAGTCCAACTAGCCCACCAGGTACCTTCGGTAAGCACAACAGAGTTGCGTTGCAGAGAGGTGAAAAAAGGTGCGTGGCCTCGGAACGCCTCTCTGCAACTCAGCTCTGTGGTCCTAACTGTAGGTACCTGGGGGGCTAGTTGGGCCCCAGGGACACTCAGGATTCAAGGGGACTTAATCCCGCAACTTAAAACGTGCCACGGGGTGCGTTTGCACACATGTCACCTCAGGCACCCCCTCCCTTCACCACTGTGCAAACACGCCCTGTAGCGCGTTTTAAGAGGTAGTTTTAATCCCCTGCCCTATTATGTACTAGGGACTTACAGAGGAGGTCATGCTAATCACAGGGGTACCCCAACGCATAGTGTTCCCTAGTGTATGTAGGTGTTTTAACTGTATTCTAAGTGTGTTTTAGCATAGCACTGGCTCTGGTTAGTCAGAGTTAGTTACCACCAGTACACGTTGGAAAAAGTTGTGGGCACAGGATGATTTTGGAACAAGGCCTCTTTCTGCTCCTCTGTTGGTTCTTTCTGCACATCTTTTGCTTCTTCCTGCACTTTTCTTCGTCTTTGGGGACTTCTGTTGCTTGTTTCTGCATTTCTTTTGCTTCTTTCAGTGCGTTTTTTCTTCTTTCTTCACATGTCCTACCTCTGTAGGCATAGTTACAAACTAGCATTTAAAAAACCTTTGAAATTCACTTAAAAACCATAGGTTTCAGGCATGTTATAGTTAGAAATTAGCATTTAAAAACCTTTGAAATTCACTGAAAAAACCATAGGTTTTAGGGACAGTTATAGTTAGTTGGACATTTCACTCGTACAAAACCCGTGAAATTCCCCTGTTATAGTTAGTTCGGCGAACTATAACTTGCGCCCCGCAATGCACTGCTGATGACGTCACATATTACATCACTCATGACATGGTCAGTGACATCACTGATGACATCACTGATGACATCACTGATGACATCATCCATGTGATAATTTGATGCATCTTCTCACACCCTAATATAACTTTTGATACACCCACTGTAAATTACAGACTGCCATTCTCAAAACCATAGACACTCCAACACCAATAACGACATACACACTCATTGATTCTTTGCTCTACACACACACATCCACTCACTCACCAGTACAGTCACTCATAGTTATGGTCACTCAGTACAGGACTATCATATGCACTCATACACCTACATAGACACTCACACACCGCCACTCATCCATAGAGGTACTCACACACCTAGTCAGTCATGCAAATAATTAATCACACTGCCATTTACTCACCTATACAGTTATACACACACCAGCTCACTTACTCATACAAATACTAGCACATTCTTACGCTGTTATACAATCACTGATACAAGCACACACTCATCCACACAGCCACTCTCACAATCACACTCTCTCACTTATAGCCATTTATATACTCCAACACACATATATACTGCCTTTCACATATGTAGTTACTCAGACATGTACCACTGAGATATACATTCACTCAATAACACACCCATACACACACTCACCCATCCAGTCCATCACAGATGCACTCTTGAAATCATGCACCCAGTGATTCACCCACTCACACATCTATGTACAGAGTCACACACACCCCACCCACACAAACACTCAAGCACCCATACAGATACTCAGACAACCAATCAATAACCCATATAGACACTCATGTAGCTATTCACAAACCCATGCAGCCGCTTACACACCATCATACAGACGGATACAGACATTCACACAGTTTAGTCACTAACCCATGCATTCAGTAAGATACGTTTAATCACTCACTTATAGAGTCAGTCACGCACCTACTAAAGCATCCATTCAGACACTTATACACCCACTCATTCTTCAATACGCCTTTCCCTATATATATTAAACATATTTAAACTTTACAGAAACACACAGTCACTGGATGATGTCATCAGTGATGTCATCAGTGATGTCATCAGTGATGTCATCAGTGATGTCACAGACCATGTCATGAGTGATGTAATACGTGACGTCATCAGCAGTGCATTGCGGGGGCGCGAGTTATAGTTCGCCGAACTAACTATAACGGGGGAATTTCATGGGTTTTGTACGAGTGAAATGTCCAACTAACTATAACTGTCCCTAAAACCTATGATTTTTTCAGTGAATATATATATATATATGTATATATATATGTATATGTTTGCTATATATGGGTTGCATTTGTTCCTGATAATATACTCCATAGTAGGTCATCCTATGAATATTGTCACAGTTGTGGGTGGAGCCAGGGGCCTTCCGTCACAGCTGTGGGTAGAGCCAGAGGCCCTCCAGTAATTTCTTGGTCCATTTAGCTGAGCCATTTGCAAATACCTTTCTTGCCAGTTTGATTATCCACATTACCCAGCGGCCTCTTGGTTCGTTGGATAAGTGATAACCTATGGTCTAAGTTAGTATTATTGCCTTTCTAAATTTTAGGTAACTGTAGAGGCAACGTGCAAGCTATTTTACAGTGAAATCTGATCGTTATGAATATTTTCACAACCTTTAGTGCCAGCCTAGTGTTGTGCTGGCAGGGCAGGGCTGGCTTCTAGGAGGAAGGCTGTAATGAAATAATTTCAAAGAGTACTCAGAGGCTGGGACTTGTCTCCCTCTTGCTACATTTGTGTACAACTTTTTCAAATCTGTCTCTTCCAAGGTGATGTTACACATTGCAAACAAATTTGATACCGGAAACCAGCACTGACCACTGCAGACAATACTGAAAGCACACAAATCTCACATCTTAAAGCACTGAAACCTCACATCTTAAAGCACACAGACCTCACATCTTAAAGCACACAGACCTCACATCTTAAAGCACACAGACCTCACATCTTAAAGCACACAGACCTCACATCTTAAAGCTCACAAACCTCACATCTTAAAGCACAAAAACCTCACATCTTAAGGCACTCAAACCTCACATCTTAAAGCACACAAACCTCGCATCTTAAAGCACTCAAACCTTACATCTTAAAGAACTCAAACCTCTCATCTTAAAGCACTCAAACCTCGCATCTTAAAGTACTCAAACCTCACATCTTAAAGGACTCAAACCTCACATCTTAAAGGACTCAAACCTCACATCTTAAAGTACTCAAACCTCACTTCTTAAAGCACTCAAATCTCACATCTTGAAGCACTCAAACCTCACATCTTAAAGCACTCAAACCTCACATCTTAAAGTACTCAAACCTCACATCTTAAAGCACTCAAACCTCACATCTGAAAGTACTCAAACCTCACATCTGAAAGTACTCAAACCTCACATCTGAAAGTACTCAAACCTCACATCTTAAAGCACTCAAACCTCACATCTTAAAGCACTCAAACCTCACATCTTAAAGTACTCTAAACTCACATCTTAAAGTACTCTAAACTCACATCTTAAAGCACTCAAACCTCACATCTTAAAGCACTCAAACCTCACATCTTAAAGTACTCAAACCTCACATCTTAAAGCACTCAAACCTCACATCTTAAAGTATTCAAACCTCACATCTTAAAGTATTCAAACCTCACATCTCAAAGCACTCAAACCTCACATCTCAAAGCACTCAAACCTCACATCTCAAAGCACTCCAACCTCACATCTCAAAGCACACAAACCTCACATCTTAAAGCACACAAACCTCACATCTTAAGGCACTCAAACCTCACATCTTAAGGCACTCAAACCTCACATCTTAAAGCACACAAACCTCGCATCTTAAAGCACTCAAACCTTACATCTTAAAGCACTCAAACCTTACATCTTAAAGAACTCAAACCTCTCATCTTAAAGTACTCAAACCTCACATCTTAAAGTACTCAAACCTCACATCTTAAAGTACTCAAACCTCACATCTTAAAGTACTCAAACCTCACATCTTAAAGAACTCAAACCTCACATCTTAAAGTACTCAAACCTCACATCTTAAAGCACTCAAACCTCACATCTTAAAGCACTCAAACCTCACATCTTAAAGCACTCAAACCTCACATCTTAAAGCACAAAAACCTCACATCTTAAGGCACTCACACCTCACATCTTAAGGCACTCAAACCTCACATCTTAAAGCACACAAACCTCGCATCTTAAAGCACTCAAACCTTACATCTTAAAGAACTCAAACCTCACATCTTGAAGCACTCAAACCTCACACCTTAAAGTACTCAAACCTCACATCTTAAAGTACTCAAACCTCACATCTTAAAGTACTCAAACCTCACATCTTAATGTACTCAAACCTCACATCTTAAAGCACTCAAACCTCACATCTTAAAGCACTCAAACCTCACATCTGAAAGCACTCTAAACCTCACATCTTAAAGCACTCAAACCTCACATCTCAAAACACTCAAACCATACATCTTTATATCATGCAATATTCTGCTGAATGGGGCATCGGTTTAGATGAAAACAGATTCCCAAAGTGACAGAGACAGTGGTGTTACAGAAGCAACCTCAGCAAGGCTCTTGTATTCTTCACAAAATAAATAAAAATGCTGCACGAAAGTGAGGTAAACAGGATAGTGGTGGTGTGTTTTATTTTCTTAATGCATGACCGTGTGCAGTGACTGAAGTCTTTTATCAGTCAGTGCTTCTCTGCCCTTTGCTCTTTCATATTTTATGGGCTTGTTAATGACCGCAGGCTGATTGCAGCATGTAGTTATTAAAGGCACCGTATGTCCCCCCAGGGAGCGGCACGTGGCCCTCCAGGCCTCGCGCTCTACATTTATTTACGCTTAAATTATCCATCGATTTCAGGTATGCGACAGATCAGCCCTTCCCCCGGCTACAGAGACACAGACTCCGGTCCTAATTACAAGTGCGAGCTAAACCCGATCCCTTTGCAAGCACGTGTGTAAAACACGGATCGGAGTTACGAGTTGTGTTACAACTACCGCAATTTTACCCTGGCAAATTCCGGCAGGTCAAACCTGCTGAAATGTATTAGTGGGAACCAGGGCCGGCGCTAGTCATGAGCAGTGTGGGCAGCTGCCCAGGGGCTCGCCCTAAGCCCACCAGCATGGGGCCCGTGCAACACACCATGGATCCACTTGTGCCCCTGCTGATCGAATTGAAAGAAAGGTGTCTCTTTGAAATTGGGCTTACAGGAGGGGGTCCCCATCCCTGGGCCTCTCAGGGATGGTGTGGGGAGGCCTAGGGGAGGGGGACACTTCCTCTTGTACAAGTTGCAAGGAAACGCATTATGCAGGTTTGTGCTGCATTAGGCCTCCTGCCTGGCTGCCCATTCAGAGACACTGTGGGACGCCCATTGTCAGCACTTAGCGCCCCCACAGTTTTAATTAACTCTCAGCCTCCAAGCAATTCTCACACCTTCAGCCCGATAGAAGCTGTAAAAGAGGTGCTTGTAGGTGGCTGAGAGGAGGGGCTGCGGCCCAGGAGGAGTCTGCACAAAGCAGCTTCTACAGCCCTGAATGTATCACTTTTCAAATTAGAGGGGCCTTGCACATTCCCTCTCGACCCAGGGCCCCAAAAATCCTAGAACCGGCCCTGGAAGGAACAGCAAAACATGCAGTATTTAGTTGTGGTAAAACCCGAGTCTACATCCGATGGCTCGTGAAACCTCGCAGTGGAGGTATTTACCATAGGTGGTAAATACCTCACCCTGGGATACCAGTATTTACTGCATGTGGTAAATATCTCACTCTATTCCGAAATTGTAATGACCCTTTTACATGAAAAACATAAGTTCCTTTAGTCTCAACATTTAGGTGCCATGAAAGGAAAAAGTCCTGGATTTACACGCTTAACACACTGTATATTCATAAAAGCAGGTGCTCAGCTGTGCCCTGAGCATGATTCAGCTCATAACGGGAATTAAATCAACACAATATTAAGCCCCAGATTTACATAGGAAAGCATACAAAAAGTGATGGATGGAATGCTTGAATATATATATATATATAAAAAGTGATGGATAGAATGTTTGAATATATATTCATATATATATTCAAGCATTCCATCCATCACTTTTGTATACTTTTCTATGTAAATCTGGGGCTGAATATATATATCAAAGTGAACAAGGCAGGAATGCCAAAACGCGTCTGGTGACAATTTCGTAATAAACGAAGGATGAAATGGCAACGCTACCCCTGTGTCGGTGTCTGATCTATAAGGAGTTCAGAATTGTTTTTTTAATATATATATATATATATACACACACACACACACACATATATATATATATATATTACTTACTGGCAGTCGCCAGTAGGTAGTTATAGTTAGGACTTTGTTTCTATTCAAAAAGAGTTTTCTCTTTTGCCAATATCTCTGGCGCCGTTTGACGAATCTTCGCGAAATTTCCAAAACTAATGGTTCACTCAGGTCAGCTCCGGTCTTAAAAGTTGTGAGGTGATTCGTCGAGTGGGGGTTGAGAAAAAAGGGGGTCCCAAAATGCGTTTTCCCCATGTTAATTTCCATAGGAACTTTAGACAAAGCTACAGCCCAAACTGCTGAATGGAATTACACCAAATTTGGCAAAAAGGTAGGTCTTGGTTCAGAAAGCGTACTTTTTTTAAATGGTGTAAATCCGTTCAATAGTTCCTGAGAAATTCAAAAAATAAAAATATCAATATCTGAGGGCCTGAGTAGGATTCGCGAACCCTCCCGAGCACGAGTTTGATTCTGATTGGCTGTCAACACTCCAAACCAGGAAGTGTTGGCAGCCATCTTGTGACTCGGTAAAACTGAGTCACAAGAAAACAGTAAAAAAAGGAAAACAAACAAGAAAAGGGGGCAGGGTAGAAATACCCTGACCCCCTAGGCCTGCTCAGGGGGTCCCACAAGGATCCCCAGGGCCAAAAAAAGAATTTTTTTTTTTTAAACAAAAATCGGCCGAATTCACGCTGGGTGTGCAAATCCGGCCGACAAAATTTAAAAAAACAAAGCGCAGGCTCCAGCGCTTCGTTTTCTATAAGCCCCTGGGTGGGCCAGGTCCTGAGGGCAATACCTAATTATGTAGCGCCACCTCCCTGGGGCTTTTTTTTAAATGCATGGGGGGGGCTCCTGCCCCCCTCCCACGCTACCCCAGGGACCGCCACCTCCCTGGGGCATTGTTATTTTAGGGCGGGGGGCCTCACGGGTCCCCCCAAGCCCCGGGGACCACCACCTCCCTGGGGCTATATGATTTAAATGCGGGGGCCACATGGCCCCCCGCAGCCCTGGGGACCCCTACCTCCTGGGGATACTTTGAAAAACAAAGTGTGGGGGGCTCAAGCCCCCCACACTGCCCTGGGACGTCCACCTGCCCAGGGCACTCTTGATTAAAATGCGGGGGTCCGTTGCAGACCCCCGGCCCCAGGGACCACCATCTCCCCGGGACTATTTTCACATTGGGAGGGGGGCACTCAGCCCCCCTCCTGGAGCCCTAGATGGCCCTGGGGATCGCCACCCCCCAGGGCCAGCTCCTGCAATGTCCCGGGGTGCCCACCCCGGGACATTGCCGTTTGCTATGGCAGGGTGGGAACACGGCTCCCACCCTGCCATAGTAAACACTGCTTTGCTTCTTGGAAGCGAGAGCGGGAATTGCATTTGGGCAAGGGGAGCTGCATGTTAGCAGCTCCCTTTGCCCAAAAGTAATGCCGGCTCCTGCAGGAGGCGGGGAGCCGGCAGAGACCGCGGGGGCATTGGGGCTCCCCCCACGGTCCCCAACGTATGTCCAGGCCCCGAGGGGATGGGGTCCCCGGGGCCAAAAATGGCTCAGTTTATTAAAAAAAAATGAATGGCCAAGCCCCAGGGAATGGGGTCCCCAGGGCCAAAAATGGCCTGGGAGGGGCCCCCCCCTTTATTTTTATTTTTTAAAAGCGATGGGCACGCCCCGGGGATGTGGTCCCCGGGGGCCACGTGTCCCCCCTCCCTTAAAATAAAAAAAAAAGAAACCGGCAACTCACTGGAGGCCATGCCCCCTCCCTGCACAACTCTGCAAACGCGCCTCCTGGCACGCTCTGCGTTGGGGGATTAAGTCCCTGTTGCTAGTGAGGGTCCGTGGGGGCCAACTAGTTCACCAGGAACCTCCAGTAAGCCCCACACAGTGGGATTGCTGAGAGGTGGTATGAGGCCATGCCCCTTTTAACACCACTCTGCAAACACACCTCTTGGCGCACTGCTGGTGGGGTGATGAGGTCCCCTTGTGTCCTGAGGACCTCGGGACTGAAGTGGACTTCATCCCCTGAGCAGCAGTGCGCCAGGCGGCCGTTTGCAGAGTGGTGTAAAAAGGGGGCGTGGCCTCAGACCACTCTCAGCAATCCAGCTGTGTGGGGCTTACTGGAGGTAACAGGAGGGCTAGTTGGCCCCCAGGAGCCCTCAGGAGGCAAGGGGACTTCACCCCCCAACCAAGAGTGCGCCAGGAGGTGCGTTTGCAGAGTGGTGGATAAAGGGGGCGTGGCCTGTGTCCACCTCTCAGCAATCCCACTGTGTGGGGCTTACTGGAGGTAACAGGTAGGCTAGTTGGCCCCTAAGGACTCCCAGCAGCGAAGTGGACTTTAAAAAACATGCAAGAGCGCGCCAGGGAGTGCGTTTGCAAAGTGGTGGGTAAAGGGGGCGTGGCCTGATATGAGAACTTAGCAATGCTGCTGTGTGGGACTTACTGGAGGTAATAGGAGGGGTAGTTGGTCCCCAAGGTTGTCCTTGGGGGCCAACTACCTCTCCTGTTACCTCCACTAAGTCCCACACAGTGGGATTGCTAAGAGGTCTTCGGAGGCCATGCCTCCCCTTTCTCCACCACTCTGCAAACGTGCCTCCTGGCACAGTACTGGTTGGGGGATGAAGTCCACTTTACTCCTGAGGGACTTTGGGGGCCAAAAAGCCCTCCTGGTACCTCCTGTAAGTCCTGCGCAGCGGAATTATCTGAGCGCTGGTCGGAGGTCCAGCCCCCTTTCTCCACCACTCTGCAAACGCGACTACCAGTTAAACAAGCATTTGTAATGTAATGGGTCTCACATTTGCAAGAGTTAGAGCTATTGGCGTTGTAAATCTGAAAATGTTTTTTACTAATGTTTTTTGGAGTGGATGTACTTTGTGTGTAGTGGAATTATCTGGTATGTTGTGCAGTGAAATTATGTGGATAGAAAGTATGTGGTATTTAGTGTATAGGAATTACGTAGAGTGGGATTATGTGTTATGGAGAGTGATTATGTGGTATGGTAGTCTGTGTTGTGGAGTGGTAACCTCAGGTTTAGTCTTCTTCGTTTCCATAGAAGCTAAATTATGAACTCAATGAGACATAAAAAAGAAGGAATCACTGAGAAGCACTTCTGGACCTAGTCAGAGGTATGAGCAGGGCCACTGGAATTATGCGACTGTTTGGCTGCACTGACTTTCGCACAATTATACATTTTCCGCATTAGCCACATAATCCATCATCTGCTGCCTAATCTGCAGATTTGAACAAAAAAAGCCTTGTTTCTAGCTCAAACGTCTCAAACGTTACCAAAAATGCAGCAACAAGTGTTACAGTGTGGTGGAAGGTCCTTTGCAAACCTAGAATGGTCGCCTGTTACTTATTGCTAAATGTACGTGTTAAATTGGTACTAATGGTGTGCAGACCACTCTTGCTTCTTTCTGCGCCTCTCTTGCTACTTTCTGCATTTCTGTTGCTTTCTGCAACTTTCTTTTTTTCTGTACTTCTTTTGCCTCTTTCTGCTTATCTCTTCCACTTTCTGCACCTCTCTTGCTTCTTTCTGCACCTCTCTTGCCTCTTTCTGCACCCCTGTTGCCTCTTTCTACACTTCTCTTGCCTCTTTCTGCACCTTTGTTGTTTCTTTCTGCACTTCTGTTGCTTCTTTCTGCACTTCTCTTGCTTCTTTCTGCCCCTCTGTTGGTTCTTTCTGCACCCCTCTTGCCTCTTTCTGCAACCCTCTTCCCTCTTTCTGCACCTTTCTTGCCTCAGTCTGCCCACCTGTTCCCTCTTTCTGCACCCCTTTTGCCTGTTTCTGCAACTCTCTTGCCTCTTTCTGCAGTTCTCTTGCCTCCTTCTGCACCTCACTTGCCTCTTTCTGCAACTCTCTTGCCTCTTTCTGCAGTTCTCTTGCCTCCTTCTGCACCTCTCTTGCCTCTTTCAAGACTTCTCTTGCCTGTTTCTGTACCTCTCTTGCTTCTTTCTGTACCTCTGTTGCTTCTTTCTGCACCTCTCTTGTCTCTTTCTGCACCCTTCGTGCCTCTTTCAGCACCTCTGTTGCTTCTTTCTGCAGTGCTCTTCCTTATTTCTGCACCGCTCCTGCCTCTTTTTGTACCCCTCTTGCCTCTTTGTGCACCTCTCCTAAACATTTCTGCACCACTCTTGCCTCTTTTTTGCACCTCTGTTGGTTCTTTCTGCACCTCGTTTGCTTCGTTCTGTACTTCACTTGCCTCTTTCTGTACCCCTCTTGCCTCTTTCTGTACCTCTGTTGGTTCTTTCTGCACTGCTCTTGCTTCTTTGTGCACCTCTGTTCCAAATTTCTGCATCCCTCTTGCCTTTTTTCTGCACCCCTCTTCCCTCTTTCTGCACCTCTCTTGCCTCAGTCTGCCCACCTGTTCCCTCTTTCTGCACCCCTTTTGCCTGTTTCTGCAACTCTCTTGCCACTTTCTGCAGTTCTCTTGCCTCCTTCTGCATCTCGCTTGCCTCTTTTTGCACCTCTGTTGGTTGTTTTGCACTGCTCTCGCTTCTTTCTGCACCTCTCTTGCAAATTTCTGCACCCCTGTTCCCTCTTTCTGTACCTCTTTTGCCTGTTTCTGCAACTCTCTTGCCTCTTTCTGCAGTTCTCTTGCCTCCTTCTGCATCTCGCTTGCCTCTTTTTGCACCTCTGTTGGTGGTTTTGCACTGCTCTCGCTTCTTTCTGCACCTCTCTTGCAAATTTCTGCACCCCTGTTCCCTCTTTCTGTACCTCTTTTGCCTGTTTCTGCAACTCTCTTGCCTCTTTCTGCAGTTCTCTTGCCTCCTTCTGCACCTCTGTTGCTTCTTTCTGCACTTGTCTTCCCTCTTTCTGCACCTCTCTTGCCTCTTTCTGCATCTCACTTGCCTCTTTCTGTACTTCTCTTGCATCTTTCTACACCTCTGTTGCCTCTTTCTGCAATTCTCTTGCCTCTTTCTGCACTTCTCTTGCCTCTTTCTGCACCCCACTTGCCTCTTTCTGCACCCCTCTTGCCTCTTTCTGCACCCCTCTTGCCTCTTTGTGCAACTCTCTTGCCTCTTTCTGCACCTCTCTTGCCTCTTTCTGCATCTCACTTGCCTCTTTCTACACCTCTGTTGCTTCTTTCAGCAATTCTCTTGCCTCTTTCTGCACTTCTCTTGCCTGTTTCTGCACCCCACTTGCCTCTTTCTGCACCCCTCTTGCCTCTTTCTGCACCCCACTTGCCTCTTTCTGCACCCCACTTGCCTCTTTGTGCAACCATCTTGCCTCTTTCTACACCTCTCTTCCCTCTTTCTGCACCACTCTTGCTTCCTTCTGCACTACTCTTCCTTCTTTCTGCACCCCTCGTGCCTCTTTCTGAACCCTTCTTCCCTTTTCCTGCACGTGTCTTGGTTCTTTCTGCACTGCTCTTGCCTCTTTCTGAAACCCTCTTGCCTCCTTCTGTACCTCTGTTGTTTCTTACTGCACTGCTCTCGCTTCTTTCTGCACCCTTCTTCCCTTTTCCTGCACGTCTCTTGGTTCTTTCTGCACTGCTCTTGCCTCTTTCTGCACCCCTCTTGCACCTCTGTTGGTTCTTTCTGCATTGCTCTTGCTTCTTTCTGCACCTCTTTTGCCTGTTTCTGCACCCCTCTTGCCTCTTTCTGCACCTCTGTTGCTTCTTTCTGAACTTCTCTTGCTTCTTTCTGTACTTCTGTTGCTGCTTTCTGCATCCCTCTTGCCTCTTTCTGCACCCTTCTTCCCTCTTTCTACACCTCTTGCCTGTTTCTGCAACTCTCTTGCCTCTTTCTACAGTTTTCTTGTCTTTTTATGCACCTTTGTTGCTTCTTTCTGCACTTCTCTTGCCTCTTTCTGCACCCCTCTTGCCTCTTTCTGCACCTCTCTTGGTTGTTTCTGTACTGCTCTTGTTTCTTTCTGCACCTGTCTTGCAAATTTCTGCACCCCTCTTGCCTCTTTCTGCACCCCTCTTCCCGCACCTCTGTTGCCTCTGTCTGCACCCCTCTTGCCTCTTTGTGCAACTCTCTTGCCTCTTTCTGCACCTCTCTTGCCTCTTTCTGCATCTCTCTTGCCTCTTTCTGTACTTCTCTTGCATCTTTCTACACCTCTGTTGCTTCTTTCAGCAATTCTCTTGCCTCTTTCTGCACCCCACTTGCCTCTTTCTGCACCCCTCTTGCCTCTTTCTGCACCCCTCTTGCCTCTTTCTGCACCCCTCTTGCCTGTTTCTGCACCCCTCTTGCCTCTTTGTGCAACCCTCTTGCCTCTTTGTGCAACCATCTTGCCTCTTTCTACACCTCTCTTCCCTCTTTCTGCACCACTCTTGCTTCTTTCTGCACTACTCGTCCTTCTTTCTGCACCCCTCGTGCCTCTTTCTGAACCCTTCTTCCCTTTTCCTGCACGTGTCTTGGTTCTTTCTGCACTGCTCTTGCCTCTTTCTGAAACCCTCTTGCCTCCTTCTGTACCTCTGTTGTTTCTTACTGCACTGCTCTCGCTTCTTTCTGCACCCTTCTTCCCTTTTCCTGCACGTCTCTTGGTTCTTTCTGCACTGCTCTTGCCTCTTTCTGCACCCCTCTTGCACCTCTGTTGGTTCTTTCTGCATTGCTCTTGCTTCTTTCTGCACCTCTCTTGCCTCTTTCTGCACCCCTCTTGCCTCTTTCTGCACCTCTGTTGCTTCTTTCTGCACTTCTCTTGCTTCTTTCTACACCTCTCTTGCTACTTTCTGCACCCCTCGTGTCTCTTACTGCACCCTTCTTCCCTTTTCCTGCACGTCTTTTGGTTCTTTCTGCACTGCTCTTGCCTCTTTCTGCACTGCTCTTGCCTCTTTCTGCACCCCTCTTGCCTCTTTCTGCACCTCTTTTGCTTCTTTCTGCACTTCTCTTGCCTCTTTCTGCACCCCTCTTGCCTCTTTCTGCACGTCTTTTGGTTCTTTCTGCACTGCTCTTGCTTCTTTCTGCGCTTCTGTTTCTTTCTGCACTTCTATTGCTTCTTTCTACACCTCTCTTGTTTCTTTCTGCACCCCATGTGCCTCTTTCTGCACCCTTCTTCCCTCTTTGTGCACCTCTCTTTTCTCTTTCAGCACCCCTCTAGCCTCTTTCCATATCTCTTTTGCTTGTTTCTGCTCTTCTTTTGCCTCTTTCTGTACCCCTCTTGCCTCCTTCTGCACCTCTGTTGTTTCTTACTGCACTGCTCATGCTTCTTTCTGCACCTCTCTTGCCTCCTTCTGCACCCCTCTTGTCTCTTTCGGTACCCCTCTTGTCTCTTTCTGCACCCCTGTTCCCTCTTTCTGCACCTCTTTTGCCTGTTTCTGCACCTCTGCTGCTTCTTTCTGAACTTCTCTTGCCTCTTTCTGCACCTCTGTTGCTTCTTTCTGAACTTCTCTTGCCTCTTTCTGCACCCCTCTTCCCTCTTTCTGCACCTCTGTTGCTTCTTTCTGTACATGTCTTGCTTCTTTCTGCACCTCTCTTGCTTCTTTCTACACCTCTCTTTCCTCTTTCTTCACCCTTTTCCCCTCTTTTTTCACCTCTCTTGCCTCTTTCTGCACCTCGCTTGCCTCTTTCTGCACACACAGGGCTACCTTTAAACTGGCCCCAGGCTCAGCAGCGCACAGATGCAAGTGCAGAAAAGGGCTGCAGGCCTCTAAACTGCCATGCCCTATTATATGCTAGGTAGTTTTAATCCACCTGCCCTATTATGTACTAGGGCCTTACAGGGGAGGTCATGCCAATCACAGGGGTCCCCAACCCATAGTGTACCCTAGTGTATGTAGGTGTTTTCACTGTATTCCAAGTGTCTTTCAGCATAGCACTGGCTCCTGGCCTGGTTAGGCAGAGCCCAGGGTCAGTCAGAGTCATTTACCACCAGTACCAGTCAGCAAAAAGTTGGGGGTGCCCAGGGCACAGGATGACTTTGCAACAAGGCCTCTTTTAGCACCTCTGTTGGTTCTTTCTGCATATCTCTTGCTTCCTTCTGCACCTTTCTTCCTCTTTCTGGACGTGTCCTATCTCTGTAGGCATAGTTAGAAATTAGCATTTAAAAAACCTTAGAAATTCACTGAAAAAACCATAGGTTTCAGGGACGTTATAGTTAGAAATTAGCATTTAAAAAACCTTTGAAATTCACTGAAAAAACCATTGGTTTCAGGGACGTTATAGTTAGAAATTAGCATTTAAAAACCTTTGAAATTCACTGAAAAAACCATAGGTTTCAGGGACGTTATAGTTAGAAATGAGCATTTAAAGAACCATAGAAATTCACTGAAAAAACCATAAGTTTCAGGGACGTTATAGTTAAAAATTAGCATTTAAAAAACCATAGACATTCACTGAAAAAAATGATGTCACTTTCTGTTCAGATAATTGTAGGATATGAAATCCTCTTGCTGGGCTTATTCTTTTAAAGACAGTTTTGTCTGGAAATCAGAGATGTCACTTCCTGTGCATATTAGTGATGGGAGATCCAGATTGAGGGTCACATTTAACTGAGAAACAACACCCCGAGTGGTGGTCAGTCACCATTGTGAGCTTGTGCAATTTGGAGAGTGTGAAGGCTCCCCCCCACCAGTTTGTATCTCCCGCGGCTGTAAGAAAATTGTGAATGACCCTCTGTAGTGGCACCTCAAGTGATGGATCTTCACCATTGTGAGCCTATGCAGTAATTCCAGAGCCACTGACTGAGACCCAGCGTCCCACCCACCGAGGTTGCAGAGAATATATTTTTTCTCCCCAGCATATTCACGATCATCTGTGAGAACCAAGTGGAACCTCGGTGACCGCAATCTGTCAGTGTCCCTCCTTCATGCAGGACATTGCACCATCTGAAGCCTACCTGGCAGGACAAGTCTCTGCCTCAACAAGCCCCGGTTGCACCATTGCAGAGACCCTTCACACTGATAAGAGGCTCCAAACATTTGTAAGAGACCCTGAATGATCACAAAACTTCTAACAGAAAGATCTTTAGACTGACACGTGCTCCCTAGGCAAATGTGGTGCTATGCTAATTTTAGGTTAGAGACAAGTGTGACTGTAATTCAGGGAGCTTCCAGTAGAACTGCACTCCTGAGTTTCCAAAGGACAACAGCAATACTTGGCACATGGAAAGGCCTGAGTTCCCTTTGCGTCAGGGAGCATTGTGTCTTTCAATGGTCTGTCCACGGAGGAACCCGAGAAGAGAATTCCAGCTGCATCTGGCCAAATTAACATTGGAGGCAGCCAAGGAGGAGGCTGCTGCTAAAAGGGACTTACAGGAAAGGAAACTGGCCCTGGAGGAGAAGCTGGCAGAAGAAAACAGGGCTGAGAGAACCATGGAAGAAAAAAAGATCTTGTTGGCTCATGAAGTGAGTCTTGGGGAGCTGGACCTGAAGGCCAAACAAAGCACAGGGCACAGCAATAATAGGGTTGCAAAATCACAGTGCACAATGGGAACAAGAGAGTCCACATTCTTAAAGAAGGTTTGCTGCTTATGAGATAGCTCTAAGGATGCACAGGGCCACACAAGAGGATTGGGTGGTGAGTCTCTAGAAACACATGCCCACTGTGGGGAGGGATACCCTGCTGACACTAGATGTAGATGACCAGATGAAGTATAACCCCATGAAAGATATTCTTTTCACTAAGTTTGTGGTTCACTCTGACAAGGACTGTGGCTGTTACTTGAGTAGGGCTTCAACCCCCTCAAGCAACAACCCAATTTCTCACAAACATGATAATGCTAAAAGTATTTTCAAAGGATAACACTGGTTTGATATTGCATTTAGTTTACCAGGTAGCTATGCTGCTTGAAAGCGCCATCCAAGCAGCTTCCCGTGCCCCATGGGTAAGCCATGTCTGTTCGACTACCCTACCCCTGACAGTTAGCCAATGAAGAGTAAGTGCTTGGATCTGAAGGGTGCTCTGATTGTTTATTACACCAGTCCTTAAAGGATTATATGACTGAAAGCAAATACGAAGGTGACTTTTATGTCCTTTATTCTAGGATGTGCACTGCAATGTCTAACGTGCTCTGGAGACTCTCCGAGCAACTGCACAGGGAGCGTGGAGAACTGCACCCACTGGCAAGATGCCTGCATAGCAAAGTACTACACACTAACAAAATGTAAGTATGCATCATATATAGAATTCTAAAACCATTAAATGATTGTGGGCGAATGTTTAGTTGACTCATTCTAGTTTCTCAAAAAATAGAAAAATAGTGCAACATTCTCCAAACCTATCCCTCCTATGCCAGAATCTCTTACTACCTTCCGCTGAATTACCAAATCCCAGTGTCCAGGAAAATTACCATCTCAGAACTGCTAAATCTCTGGGCCTTTACACTTGTTAATATCAAAGGCACTAACCTCCTCTATATCAGTCACATCTTCCCACATTAAACTGTGTGTCATTGAGCCCCTTAAACACTAGAAAACTCTATCCCAGAGTCGCAGTGCTGCTAAATATCGGCCACCTAACCCATCATCTCACACTGACTAAAACTGCTCTGCATGTGAACAAACCTCTCCAATCCTAGTTAGTAAACCCATCAATTTTGAAGTCATTTTCAATATTGGAGTTATAAAACCTTTAAAATCATTAAACAAACAATCCCACCTACTCACTACAGCCCTGTCACCAAAATGCTCAATATATGAGTCACCAATTTTCCTCACCTCAGGATCACCAACTCTTTCATCTCAGAATCACAAAATGTTGTCTCTTCCACCAAGTCGCCAAGCATCTCCATATCAGAATCATGAAACCATCTATTGCATAATTACCAAACCTTTCTACTTCAGGATGTCCATACCCCTCCATCTCAGAGAGGCCAAACCTTCCTTCATTAAATTCTCAACCTTCTCTATTTGATCGTCATTAAAACCCCCCAGTATTAGTTAGCAACCCCCCTACTGCGCGATCTCTAAGCCCTCCCATCTCAGAACTAATCAACCTCTTCACCATCCCTGCCCTAAAGCTCTTCTGCCTCGGAGTCATTAGCTTCTCCATCTCAGTCACTAAACCCTTCCAAATTAGGATCACCAAATTTCCTGCCTTCACTCTTTCATACCAGCGGGATGAAAACAGTGATGGTCCTATACATCTAAATTCTAACCGTCTCAAAATCAGCAATTGAGAGTCGCTATCCTCACTATCTCAGAGTCACAAATCCATCCATCTTAGGATCACCAACTCTTCCACCTCAGAATTACTAAACCTCTTCAACCGGGGTCACAAAACTCCACTGTGATTGTCAGCAAACACCAGCACTCCACAAGTCCTAAAGCATTCTTCTCAGAGTAACTAAATACTTCCTCCTAAGATTCCCACAACCACTCCATCACAGTAACTCAACCCTCCTATTTTAGAGCCACCTAACACTTCTGCATCAGGACCTCCAACCCCCCTCCACCACAGTTACCAAATGCCTCAATGCCACAGTCCATAACAACCTCCATTTTAGGATCACTGACCAAACCCTCCCATCTCTGGGTCACTGGAACTCTCCACTATTTCATATCAAATCAGAACTCCAGCACTGCTTCCAGACAACCTTTCCAACTCTAAGTTACCAAAGACTTCAAATTAAAATTATTTAATATCTCAGTCTCAATACCAGCAAACCCTCTATCTCAGAGCGCCACAACCTCTCAATCTCATAGTTTTCACAGAGTGCAGGGCATAATTATCATTATACTATGCAGCATTGCATGATATGGAAAGGGCAGGAATGACTAACACTGTGCGGTGCATTCCTGACTTTTCCCAATGGTGGTGCACAATGTGCTGCCTAGCGCCAATGCAAGTACTCTTGCAAGATGGAGCAAGGGTGGCTGCGTTCTTAGCAGGATTGTTTTTGTGCCGGAAGAGGTACCTTCTGGCCCAAAAACAATCGTCTGAGGCATTGTCCTCTTCCTATGTGTGCTGCAAAATGCAGCACACATAGAAAGAGGAAAAAATGAGAAGAAATAAAGATATTTCTCCTTGTTACGCCTTCCCTGGGAAAGCGTAGCATTTTGGAGCATTCCCAGTCTACCAGTAATGGTAAATCTGGCAATTTGTCAAAATCCATGGGTGTTGCGTGGGAATACCCACGCACCACCCATGCAACACCTCCCTGGAGCTGAGTAACGCAACGCAGTGATTTGCGCTGCGTTACTCTGGATTTATCAAGCCACTCAGAGCCATGCAAGGTGACCTTGCTTGGATTGATAAATCGCATCTTAGAGGTTGCATCGCTTTTGCACCAAATTGTGTGGCGCAAAAGCAATGCAACCCCTTGATAAATATGGCCCTCCCTTGATAAATATGGCCCCAACCCCTCGGTGCCAAGACAAAGGTTTTACTGTTTTGTCGTGGGCGGAGATCCAACCCAGAGGTCTGCCTCTCGAATGTCTTGCTGTTTTGTTTTGGCCATTACCGCACACCCTAAGATAAAAAGGGTAGGTGTTCTGTGGGAATCTCAGATATCACTAAACCACAGAGCTAATGTCATCAAAAGTTATTTCATGCAGTTGTGCCTCTTAAGGAGGGTGATTCATTTTCTGGAATGGAAAGACTGAGGAATTGTGATAGGTGCAGCAGTAAATGCACAATTGGACTTTTACATATCACTGTACTGCACGGTCCGATCAACCGTGGGGAGATGTTTCCAACTGGTCTAGGAAGTTGACATTGATTTCCCTTGAAAAACCATGTGCTATTTTAGATAACTCGACTTTTGGGTCCTCACTGTCTTTTGTACTCTGTCAATAAATGTCTTTTTTGGCAACCTTTAATCTGCTCTTATAGATAGGCACACCTTTCTATCTATGGTACTCTCATTTGCGATAACCTCCCATCCCTGTTCGTCGCTGTCAATATTTGACCTCTTTCTCTAAGCCTCTCTCTTGGCTTCTTTTGCTAAGATGTTTGCTGCAAATGACACAGGTGAACAATGTCTAGAGTTAGTTAAACTTGTTCTGTGCACCATACAATTATTTTGACGCACTCACTAATCACTACTTGGATGAATTAACTCAGGGTTTTCAAACACTCAGCTTCAAAGGTTTTTGAATGTATTTATTTTTTTAATTTTATTTTTGCAAAGTTCATTATATATTATATGGTTGTCAGATGTTCAGATGATTCAGTTCGGTTTGGATGACAGGGAATCAGGAACCTGAAAGAGGGCAGAATGAGCATATCAACAATTTGTGCCATAAGTTGGGTGAGATAGTCAATACTTCTGCTTGTCATGTAAGGAAACAATGGTAAAACTTTGATCACCCTCATCTTCTACGTTTGGTTAGTATGTAGGTGGCAAGGACAGTCACATGCAGCTGAGTACCCAAACTCAAAACACGACCAACCCTCAATCTCTGATCCAACCATTGCCAACACCCTACACCCTATTTCCTTCTTAGATCTGGACTAAAGACAGCTGTGTGTTTTCCAAAACATATAATATAAAAATACACACATATATAGTGGCTCTCAATCAACACTCTTTCACAATTGGTCTGTTTAGATGTCACAAAAAATATGCCCCTACCACCGCCACAGTACAAAATAAAGATCAACAACTAGCCCACTCCAGCCATTGGATGCTCTCACCTTGAATGACTGCATTGGGCCCATGCACATCCATACCCAAATCAAAAAGAAAAAAAAGAAAAAGTGCTCTGAGAATAGAATGTTTTAGCCACTAGTTCTTCCTAGTGACTGCTAGTCCCAATGTATGGTAGAGTTTTATCACCTATTTTCATAATTCTAAAAAACATTTATTGATTTATTGTAGTCTGCAATGTTGATTCTTCATTATAAACCAGCTTTGGTATATTTATTTATCAAACATAAAATGAACACCCATCATTAGAGTAGCTGGAGTGCGTATGTACATTTCTAGATTGAAGCCACACCTCCTCAGGGTTGTCTGTAACATTTCAAGCACTTTTATCTGACTCGAGAGGAACTAATTGTGGAACTGCAGCTTCAGGACAAAAAAAGTTCTGCTTTATATTGGTTATTTACACCAGAGCTTGTCTCTATCTGCTCCCTTTAACTAGTACACTGCTCATCCCCTCCTCCTCCCACTAGAGCATATTTAGCACACTGGGGCCCTCACACCGTGATGCACACCAGGGCTTGACTCCTGTTTCCTCCTCCTCTCGCTAACTTGAGCTGTGATCTGATTCAGCTCTCCTGTTGTCTCTTCCTCCGATTAACTTGATTGTCTGTATGCACAGACAGCATCTAGTGCAGTGAAAGTCAGTGATCAGGAAAAGCCACCACTATACACACCCAAAATTACTTACTTAAAGACACTTGTCCTTACCAGTGAATAGTAGTTCCGACTTATGGAAGGGTGTCATCAAGAAATGTATTGAGACCTGTCATTCAACTCATTATTACAAACCAGCTTTGGCAAATTATTTTATCCTATGGAAAGCAAACACAAATCATCAATATACCAAAAGTGTGCATACAATTGTACCCTCAACCTCAACCCTCAACCCACACCCTCAACTTGGTGAAGGTCATTTGAATCAGGTGCATCTGACTTGAGAGGGATCATTATTAATGACTTGTGGAATTGCAGCTTCATAAAAGAATTTCAGTGCTTTTGCACTTGGCATGAGAGAACAACCTAGTAAGGACTGGTGCTACCGCAGCATCATGAAAGATTCTCAATGCTTTTTCATTTGACTGGAGAGAGACTTCTAATAACGACCTGTAGAACTGAATCTTCATGAAAGAAATTGAGACTATATTTATGAGGAAAATAAGTTTTGATGTAATATTGTTATCTATTGTGTTGCTCCCCTGACATTGGCATTGAGTTTCTTCCTACTCCAGGATAGTACAGTAGGGTTTAATATAAGAGACTGCACAACTCAAAAGCCATTTTGTAAAGAATAAGTTTGAAGGCGCTTAAATGTGCTATTGACTTCTAGAAATTTATACTTGATTTCTAGCAGCCTGATATTTTATAAACAATAATAAAAATATGTAAGAACATTTAGTCATTGGCCTGTATCTTATAAGTTGCTCAGCTGCTACTTAAATAATACCCATTCCCCACACTCTACCATAGAATGAATTCACTTTAGAATGCTTGATTACACATCCTTTCACAGCCACCTAAACATATACAGTCAAAATTAGTTATTTCAAGGCACTTGGTTTTACCAGTGAATGATGATTCCAATATATAGTACGGTGTAATCACTTCACAAAAAATAAAGAGGTTTATTGACATCTGTAATTTGGACTCAAACCAGCTTTAGCAAATTCATTTATCCTAGTGAAAACAAGCACAAATCATGTAAATGTCAAAAGTGTGTATGCAAATTTATAAGCTAAAGCCACACCCCCTCAGCTTGGTGATGGTCATTTGAAGTAGTTGCATCTGACTTAAGAGGGACCTCTAGTAAACTTGTAGACTTGCAGCTTCGTAAAAGAATTTCAATGCTTTTGCATTTGCTTCGAGAGGGACCTCTAGTCAACTTGTGGAACTGAAGGTTCATGGACGAAATGTAATGCTTTTGCATTTGACTTGAGAAGTTAAACTGGACCTATGGTAACGACTTGTGGAACTGCAGCTTTAAGAAATAATTTTGAGGCTTTTGTACCTGACTAGAGAGGGACATCTAGTCATTCTTTGAAGAACTGCAGCTCTGTGAACGAATTTTGAAGATTTTGCATCTGACTCCAAGCAGACCTCTAGTAGCGACTTAAGGAACTTAAGCTTCATGAAAGAATTTCAGTGCTTTGTCATCTAATTCAAGAGTGAATAATAGGAACTACTTGAGGAAGTGCAGCTTCATTCAATAATTTCAATGGTTTTGCTTCTGACTCAAAAGGGACCTCAAGAACAACTTAATGAAATGCTGGTTTATGTGAAAAATAGCAAAAGTGTGTATGAAATTGTATATGTTAAAGCCGCTCTTCCACCAGCTCAGAAAAGGTCATTTGAAGTAGTTGCATCAGACTTAACGCAGACCTCTACTAATGAGTTGTGGAACTGCAGGTTAATGAAACAATTGCAGGCCCGGATTTGCTATCATTTCTCACAAGCGCAACGCAGCAAGGCAACCTGCTTTGCAGTGTTGTATAAAAGGGAGAGAGCAAAAATATGATACATCTACTAAGATATGGCGCATTTCTGTTCTTTCCTTGTGCTGGCACAGTTCAGGCAGCCTAGCCTCAGTGCAGGCACCCTTGTGCTATGGTGCAATCCTGCCTGCTTTATGGGCAGAATTTCTTTGTGAACGAAATGATACCGTCCTGCACAAAACCAATTCTTAGAGCCTTATTCCTCTTTCTATATGTGCTGCCGAATGGAGCTCAGATGGAAAGAGGAAGTAATGAAGAGAAATGTAGCTATTTCTCCTTGTTAAACCTCTCTCGGGTAGGTGCACCATTTTGGCACATACCCAATCGTATTACCTATAGTAAATCTGGGATTGTATCTAACTACATGGGTAACACCTACCCGATACGTTGTACCACAACGCAGAAGAAGGCGCTTTTGCGTTTGACTCAAGAGGGACCTCTAGTAACAACCTATGAGTAGTAGTAGTGGTGTATTTGTTTGATAAATTGCCTTTCAGGCAAAACAAACATTTCACAATTTACATTAATTTATAAATGTCCTTTAGCATGCATATGCCTCCCCCCCATTTCATAATCTTCATAACTCTAACTCGACTTGTTTAAAAAAACATCTGTATACCCCCTATTCCGGTCTTATCTCCTTAAAAGCTCTTAGGGCCCTATTTTTCTGAAATCAATTTAAAAAGTCATCAATTTAATACATAACTGTAGTAAGTGCCAAACAACGTCAATGTAGATAAAAGACTTTATTTAAATAAGCTCAAAGTACCCTTGACCACTCCAGGCAGGGAAGTCAAAACCAACCGTCACTCTCTAGAACTCTGTCGTTACAGTGTTCCAGAGCAGAATGCATGGGTTATAAACAATACACACAAATAGTGCATAACTAATAGAAGGCAATGCTACATTGAGATTTCCCTTTTTTCTTATAACATTTTTCTTTTGTATGTATTTTTTTATACCCAAGAAGAAAAACAAATTACCCCCATCCTACAATAAACTGAAGAAAAGCTGCAAAGGACAAGATTAAAAAATATATATATATAATACAGCAAGGAAAACAAAATGACAACAGATAATAAATAAAGACCCACCAGAAAGGGAACAAAATAAAGGAGAAAAAATGCAAGCTTCCAAACAGGGAGACTGTTGGAAAGACAATATATTAAATCTAAATTAACATGCTAACGGTACCTCCATGGTATCTTACGAGCCCTGAGGCTCCTCTGTAGAGATTCATTTGAAGCCAATCCACATTGGAAATTTTCAGCTGAAACACCTTGAGACACGTTTGGAAAACATCCGCACTTCTGACAAATTCAATCCTTTGTTAAAAGAATTATCTTTTCCGAACTTATCATTCTGAGACATTGAATGTACTTGTACAGGAACTTTGACCAACTTGGCTGCATTCCACCAATTTCGTCCTTGCACTCTAACAGCATTCCCACATACTTTATCTATGACCACGGGATCCGAAAACTTCGGTTCACCTTTTTTTTTTTTTACAAACCCAGGTGTTTTAATGCGGACGAAATCACCCACCATGAAGGGGCACACTTAAACCTTTTTTCTTGCATCATAGTATTTCTTCTGCTTGTATTGTGCACATTTGACATTATGTTGAATAATATCATCACAAAATTGATATGACATTTCTCCTTTTAAAAAACGTACTCATTCATGCCGGCCTAACCTCTGTCGCAGGTTTCCTTCCTGAAATACACGTAGTGGAATGTGGTGTGGTTCTATAAAACCACAACATGGATTGAACCGCACCGTAACCGTCACACTTATTAGCCAACGCCCACCTTACACACTCACCAAGCACCCTGTTGAAGCATTCTACTAGACCATTTGTTTGAGGTAAAGGGAACTCGTAAGATGCTTAATGGAACCTTCCAGCCAAAACTTTCTCCACATCACCTGATACAAACTGTACCCTATTGTCTGAGATGATCTCTTCAGGAAAACCCTCACTCATGAAAATGTCTTTGAAGAAAAGAATCACTGCCTTGGAGTTCGGCTCACTGATAATCCTGTCATAGGGCCATTTTGAATAGTAATCCATGAGGACTAGTGCAAAGCGGAAATTATGTGACAAAACATTGAACGGCCCCACTAAATCAATACCCAGTTTCTTCCAAGGTCCAGAAGGACATTCAATAGGTTTCAACGGTGGTGTGGTCATTTTAAGTGATTTGTCAGACATGGAACACACAACACAACTCTTGACTAAGAGATCAATTTCACCATCCATTTGTGGTCACCAAAATGATTCACGCACACTTCTTTTTGTCAGCGTAGCCCCTAAATGTCCGTCATGCGCTTTTGCCAGTATAATGCGTCTCAACTCCATTGGAGGTATCAATTTGTCACCTCTCAAAAGCAACCCATCCTCAATGGTTAACTCATCCGACACTTTAAAAAAAGGTTGTAGATTAAAATCCAATGACTTCTCTCTAGGCCACCATGCTGTAACATGTTCCATTACCCAGTCATTTGTCCATTTTTTTTCCCACGCCTCCTCAGTGAACTGACTGACACTTTCCACTTCCATGGCTGCAATCAAACAACACTCATCTTCATTCTCGCCTGTCACCTCTTCTTTATCAAAAATCTGATTTCTTGACAAATAATCGGCCCTGACATTTCTCCCGCCAGAAAAGTGAACAGCTGCGGTCCGTGCAGGTAACAGCGGTGAGGCGGTGGGACAGCATGGGGGGGATTTCGAGGGACGATGCGGAGAGAAAAATAATTATTTATGTAATTTTCCCTCATCGTCTATCGAAATCCCCCCCCACGCGGCCCCACCGCTGTTACCTGCGCGGACCACGGCTGAATGTGAACCACTTCAAAATTGAATTGTAGTAATCTAGCTGCAAATCGTGCAATCCTGGGAGTGCTACTTTTGCAATTGGTGCCATTCAAAATAGAAACTAATGGTTTGTGATCCGTTTGCAAGACAAAATATCTCCCCCAGAGATAGACCTAAAATCTTTCTATGGCCTACCAGCAAGCCAAGTTCTTTTTGTATCACAGAATAGTGGACCTCAGCATCTCGGAGAACTCCAGACGCAAATCCAATAGTGTTTTCTATGTCACCAGCACTCTGTGTCAACACAGCACCAACACCAAACTTGCTCGCATCCACAGTCAACCAACATTTAAGGTTATGATCATAAGGTTTGCGTACACTCACGGTGATCAACTGCTGTTTGATGTCAGCAAAAGCAACCATGCACTCTTCATTACACTGAAATTCCATTCAGTCTTTCAACAAATTTGAAATAATCCTAAACCTGGAGGCAAAATCCAGTATGAACCGTGAGTAAAATTCACAAAGACCCAAAAAGGATTTCATCCCTGCTTTATCCACTGGGGGAGGTGCTTCCAGAATGACTTCAACCAATCCCAGTTTTGGACGTACACCATCCTCAGAAACAATGTGTCCTAAGTATTCCACTGAAGGCTTTACAAATTGACATTTTTCCCTCTTAAGCACTACACCAGCTTTAACAAAAGCGATAAGCACTTGCCTTAAAATTTGGTCATGCTCCATGTGAGAACTCGCATGGATCAATACATCATCCTAAAAAACAGAGACATAGCAAATTCCCTCTAGTAATTCAGACATCAGCCTCTGGAAGACAGAGGCTGCCGACGCCAAGCCGAACGGCATGCAGCAGTACTGGAACGTCCCCAAAGGGGAAACAAACGCTGTCAAATGGCGTGATTCATGGGCCAATTCTACTTGATGATAGGCAGATGCTAAATCAAATTTGGTGAAAAACTTAGCCCCAGAGATTGTTGACAGTATCACACTGATCTTGGGAAGAGGATGTGAATCTACCCAGATCTCTTTGTTAAGAGCCCTAAGATCCACACAAACTCTCAACTCATCATTCTTCTTGGCGACTACCAGGGGTGAAAGCCACATAGAGGACTCAACAGGCTCAATTATTCCTTTCATCCGTAAGCCCTCCAATTCCTTTTCCAACTCACTACATACACTGAAAGGGACACCCCTCAACTTATGCTTCACAGGTTTAGCATTACCCTTTGCTATATTTTGTGTTGAAACCCTACAATTTTACCAAGTTCGCCAGAAAATACTCTAAAGAATTCATTCAACAAATCCTCAATGTCATTAGAATCTCTAATCACAGTGACCTGTTCCTTTGTACCTGGGCGCAGACTCATACCAAACAATCCTTGGTGGAACCATCGTAAGATGTTCAACCCCTTTACAGCTACATAAATCTTTCCACAAATGCGTTTCTCTTTAGACACCATGGTTCCCTCAAAAAAAACCTGGAGATCGATTGTTCTACCCTCATAAGAAAATGGAGATCTATCAGGTGGAGACAATGACCACCCAGGCCAATTTTGTTAGAAAAGGTCTAGGGTGATCATGGTGATCCTAGCTCCAGAATCTACCAAAAGATAAAGTTGTCTTTCTCCCACCTGAACGTAGACATATGGGTCGTTACACATTTCCTGCTCAACACTGTCCATGTTGTTATGGCCCATCACCAAAACCATATCTTGGACTTCACTCATTAAATTCCCGACATCAACTTCATAACCGTCACTCACAGCTGAGATTCTGCTTCCTTTGCATCTCACACTTTGACACACCTTGGCAAAATGCCCAGTTTTTGCGCAAAGTCTGCATTGAATATTTTAAGTCGGGCAAGCCCTACCTCCCCTTTTGATGTGGTGGATATCCACTATCCACACCTGAAGCACATGTTACTTTGTTTGAAAAACGAGTTCTGCTGTGCAAGATTATAAGGTGACTATGCTGATGCAGCAGACGCTTTTACCACTTCCCTTTGTCATCTCTGGAGTGCACTGCATTAAACTTGATTGACGTCTCAATGCTCTTAGCAATCCTGATGGTATCAGCCAAAGAAGGATTCCCCAACGAAAGCAACTTCTGTTTGATGGATTTATCGGTGCAGTGGCAAATAAACTGATCTCTAATAAGTTGCTCTGCAAAATTCTCAAACTGATATTCCGCTGCCAATTTGCGCAGAGCAGAGATATGCATATCAACATCTTCTCCTAGCTTTTGCTTTCTTTTGAAGAACTTGTGCCTCGACACCACCAGACTGGGAGCAACATCAAATCTTTGTGCAAGTTTCTTTACGGCTTGTTCATAGACATCCAGCTCATCCTGCCCGTCAACTTGAATATCAGGTAGATGTGCAAACGTGGATCTACCCTTAAAACCCAAAGAGTGCAACAGTAGATATCTTTTCCTCTCCAGTCTGAATCTGGAAGCACCAATTGCCCCCAAGTAAGTCTCAAAAGCATCATGCCACTGCCTCCACTGTCTAGGTGGATCTCCTGGTGTCTCCAAAAAAGGTGGTTTTGGATTTACTGACTGCATTGTACTTCAAAGAAACTTAAAGAACAATACACGGTGGAAGTGTATTTCCTATTTTTTTTTATAGCTCTAGGTAGAAGTCAAAGTTGTATATACGTTTCTATAAACACTTCTTTTTATGCCTGAAGCCTATAGCACAAAAATGTCACACTTCAATGCAATAGTAGCACAACTGTCCCAATTGCACAAGATGGCCGCCGTTTTTTTTCCTTTTTTCTACAGTCGATTGATACGATACAATGATCCAGAGACCTTCCCAATCTATAAAGATGGCCGCGATGTTCATTCTAACCTTTAAGGCAGATGGAGCTTGTTTATCTGCCCACAAGCGTCCTCCTCGCATGCGCAGATGCCCTTACCTAGAGCTGGACGACTGCTCCTCCTCTCGAAAATGGCTGCCAGTACCTGCCTTCTTTCTACAGGAATTTGGAGTAGTTGGGTATGCATCATATGACCTTCTCCTGCCCCGTGCAGCTCAACTAGTTGTGTGTTCCTGCGTGAATTCTCCTCATGTGGTACGGCTCACTCACTCCATTCCCGGAACCAGGAGACAAACACGGGAACAGCGCTCGCTGGGGCATCTGGCTGAAACACACACACGATGCGGGTAAGTCTGCTTTCGTAGTGTGAACCAGGCTGTGGGTTCTCCTCTTCGAGGGTACACCGGTCCAGCTCGTTGCCACGTGTAGTAAGTGGCAAACAAAGTCAATGTAGATAAAAGGCTTTATTTAAGTAAGCTCAAAGTACCCTCGACTGCTCCAGGCAGGGAAGTCGAAATCAACTGTCACTCTCTAGAACTCTGTTGTTACCGGGTTCCAGAGCAGAATGCACAGGTTATAAACAATACACACAAACAGTGCATAAATAATAGAAGACAATACTACAACAACATATTCTCACAATTCATCATCACAGACATCACTTCCCTTACTTTCTGAATTTGCAGAGATTGAAGTGCAGGTATAAAATAGACCTCCTTCCATTCGTAAAATATCTGCAAAAAGGGTTAGATGCTGTACGGATGAGTTGCCTGATTTACAATATCTGCATTTGTTGTTGTCCATTTCTCTCATAGTTTCCCCCAGCTTCTGCTCGATGCAAGCCGATACTTGTCCGAGTCTTAGTTTCAGGGCCCACCTCCTGGCATTTATGTTTTGGAAATTTCTTAGGTAAGGGTGCATTTTCCCTAAGACTTGTGGGAAGGGAAATGGAGCTGTTTGGAGTCTCTTATGATAGTCTTCTCCATCCTGTTCAAATGCAGTTCTTTTGTTTTACTAAGTTTTTCTGATTTAGCCGTGAAATTTCCCCAACTTTCGGCATTTGATCCATCTTTAAATTCCTTATTTATTGTATTTTGTAAATTATCTTGCCAGCATGTTGCATTGGGTTCCTGCATGTGGGTGTACATTACATGCCTTAATGTACCCAAAATTGCTCCCTCAATTTGGTCATTGTATTTGAATAATCTCTGATAATGCTTAAGTAATATTTTCATTTGCCCCCGCTCCAATGGCAATGCACTGTTTAGTGATCCTTTTGACAAACCTAAACAGGATTTCCGAATACTCATTTCCACCCTCTGCAGCTTCTGTATTGATTTCTCTTCAAATATTTCACATGCACACACCAGGAGGCTTACTACTTTCACATTATAGGTCTATTTCAGTACTTCCACTGATTTCTATCTAAATTCACTGTCCAATTCGCGAAGGGCACTTGCCACTGCTCTTGCGTTCTGGGATACTTTCTCCATTTGACTATTAAAATGTAGGTTGTTTAAACATCACTCCCAGGTACTTATATTTCAAGACCGTCTTAAGTTGCCTTCCGGCCCACCACCACTTTAAACTCAGCTTCTCTTTACCTTGTTTTGCATAAATCATGATTTTTGTTTTCTCTATATTATCCGTTAATTTATTCTGGGCACAATGTTTTTCTGATTCATTAATTTGTCGCTGCAATCCAACCAGTATCAGGTCTAACAGTACAGTATCATCTGCGTACCTTGGCAAATCTAGGTGGAAATGCACAAGCTGACCTCAGTGCCTCACGAATATTTGATATACGTATTTAGAACAGGAGCAGTGCCAAATTGCAACCCTGCTGCAGATCATTTGGTGTAAAAATCTTTCGGAATAATGCTCCATCACTCCCTTACTCAACCTGTGCTCAGGCTTCTTCATGCAACTGAATGATCAACTTCAGTAGGTCCTGCGGGATGTTCCCAACTACAAATTTCTTCCATAGTTTCCCTTTGCTTATAGTATCAAATGCTGAAGTTATATCTATACAGACCCCATAAACTGGTTGGTGCCTTTTAAGAGCATATTTTTCTGTTATTAGTTTCAAGGCCATCCATCTATTGTCAAGTGACCTGACCTGCAGCTCCTTTGGGTCATTGGTAGGATTTTTTGATGCTTCCACCCATTCTTTCAGACTCTTTAATAGGTGTTTTGTGTAGATTTTACTCAGCATGTCTAGGAGGGTAATCATTCTATAATTGCTTGGTCAATCTCGTTGACCCTTTTTGTATATTGGGATACCTTACACTCGCCCTCCAATATTCAGGCATTATATTTCTCTACATCATAGCTTTGTATATTTGACCCAGAACATAGGCCAACAAATTGAGGTCAAGTCTCAGGAGTTCTAATGACAGGCTATTGAGCACTTGTGACCTTGAGGACTTCAGCTTTTTTAATATCTCTTCAATTTCCCTAATTGTGAATGGCATGTTTGTTTGTTTAATTGATTCAGCTTTTTTTTTTATAATCCATTTATCCCATCTTCATGAGCTACTGTATTATCATTTATCCTGTACAGATTCTCAATGTATTAGACACAAGCCTCTTCCTCCACTGGATGAGGCACCACTTTTTCCACAGTGCCTGTTTATGTTGAATTTGCAATCAGGTCCCAAGTGACAAGTTGTGGAACTGCAGCTTCATGAAATAATTCCAAGGCATCTGATCAGAGAGGGACCTCCAGGAATGACTTAAAGAAATGCAGGTAGCAGGTATATGTATATATATATATATATATATATTCACTGAAAAAACCATAGGTTTTAGGGACAGTTCTAGTTAGTTGGACATTGCACTCGTACAAAACCCGTGAAATTCCCCCGTTATAGTTAGTTCAGCTAACTATAACTTGCGCCCCCGCAATTCACTGCTGATGACGTCACATATTACATCACTCATGACATGGTCAGTGACATCACTCATTACATCACTGATGACATCTCAAATGACATCACTGATGACATCACTGATGACATCATCCAGTGAATGTGTGTTTCTATACATATATATATTTCAAAGATCCCTTGTTAACGCCGCTGCAAGGAGGCCCGCACACCAGGTAAGTCCAAAAGAAGTTTTATTTATCGCTGACACGTTTCGACCTTGGGGCCTTTCTCTACATATATATATATATATATATATATATATATATGGGAATTCAAATTGAATTTACAGCATTTGTAACAGAAATACTTCTAGCAGTTTTGGACAATAAACACAAAGGTGAGCGCTGCTAAGTGACATTCTTTACATCACGCTACTATGATTTAATGTGAGGCTGGCAGCAGTAGGTTTAAGAATTGGGATTTCTGTACTTACTGACACATGAAAAAGCACTTCAGGAAAGGCAGCCAAGCACTCGGAAACAGACAAGTGAAATACGATCTGTGATGTTTTCAAAGATTCATGCAAGCAATTCAAAGTGCTCACGAGGCTGAAAAAGAGCTAATTAGAATGTTCTTCATGCTACAAAGCTGTATAACTTTGCTAGAAACTTGTATAAATCACAAATGATTTTAACTTTATTTTTCTACACGTGATAGCCTTAATGATAATATTGGGGAATTCTAAACACGAAGGACAAAAGACTACTGAAGTGATTCTTTCATGTTTATGAAAGTGGCTACACCTGTGGAGAGAGTTGAAAAGAGAGAGAAAAATCAGTGTATTTTTATGGTTGACAAAGGCTGCAAGACAGTCGAAACGCGTTCCAGTTTTACTAATGCTGTTGGTTAATAAAAGAGTTAACAGCATGGTTCGAGTGCGGATCTTCTCGAGAAGAAGGGGAGAATGTTTTGCATTTTAAAGAGGCGTTTGCGGAATGGCTCTATTCCTACACCACCGGCGATTTGGATGCACTCCAGCAAAACCAGAAAACCCAGAATGCAGTAGCCTGTTGTCTGGAGAGCCCCCGAACACTTCCTTGGAAGAACTGATATGAATGGGACGACTGAAACAGCGCGAGTTCGGCGCTGGGAGCCTGAGGGCTACCCTTGGGGGGGACTTAAGCTTTGCAGGAAGCCCTTCACATTGATGGATGGCAGTTCTCGGAGCCGGGCACAGCTCAAGGAAAATGCCGAGATGTGAATCAATGGGAATTCAAATTGAACTTACAGCATTTGTAACAGAAATACTTCTAGCAGTTTTGGACAATAAACACAAAGGTGAGCGCTGCTAAGTGACATTCTTTACATCACGCTACTATGATTTAATGTGAGGCTGGCAGCAGTAAGTTTAAGAATTGGGATTTCTGTACTTACTGACACATGAAAAAGCACTTCAGGAAAGGCAGCCAAGCACTAGGAAACAGTGACATACGATCTGTGATGTTTTCAAAGATTCATGCAAGCAATTCAAAGCGTGCACGAGGCTAAAAAGAGCTAATGAGAATGCTCTTCATTCTACAAAACTGTATAACTTTGCTAGAAACTTGTATAAATCACAAATGATTTTAACTTTATTTTTCTACAAGTGATAGCCTTAAAGAGAATATTGGGGAATTCTAAACACGAAGGACAAAAGACTACTGAAGTGATTTTTTCATGTTTATGAAAGTAGCTACACCTGTGGAGAGAGTTCAAAAGAGAGAGAAAAAAATCAGTGTGTTTTTATGGTTGACAAAGGCTTCAAGACAGTCGAAACCCGTTCCAGTTTTACTAATGCTGTTGGTTAATAAAAGAGTTAACAGCATGGTTCGAGTGCGGATCTTCTCGAGAAGAAGGGGAGAATGTTTTGCATATATATATATATATATATATATATATATATATATATATATATATATACACAAAGTCCAACATGCCAAAGAATGGAATACCAACATTGTAACATGGACTCGGTTCATAGATGACTTATTTGTGATCTGGGACGGGTCCTTGGAAACAGCGAAGAGGTTTGCATGTGACATTAATGCCAACGATCTTAATCTGAAATTTACAGAAAGTATTAGTAAGACATCGGTGGTATTCTTGGATTTGGAGGTATACATTGAACAAGGAAAGATTCACACCAGAACATTTAGGAAGCCAACAGCAGGAAATACAATCCTTCATGCTGGGAGCTTTCATCCTCAGAGGCTCAAAATGAGCATTCCATATGCTGAGCATCTGAGGATGAAACGCAACTGTAGTGAGGCTCAAGCACTAATAGAAGCACAGAAATCTCTGACTAAGAGATTTGTCGAGAGAGGCTACAACCCTGGTATTTTAGATCAAGCTAGAATGAAAGTCACCTTAATAGAAAGACACACACTTTTGAAACCAGATGTTGAGAAGATCAAGGTGAAGAAATCTGGTGTAGGGAATCAAATAAGGATGATAACGGGTTACAATGCCTACCAGCATAGAGTGAGAGACAGTCTGTGTAGGCACTGGCACCTAATACACAGTGATCCAGTCCTAAATGATGTGGTATCACGGAAGCCCATGATCACTTTCAATAGGGCAAAATCATTGAGGGATGATCTGATAGTCAACAGTCCTGAAGTCAGCAATACAGCTAGTTGGTTGAAAAGTGTCCCAGGCTTTCATAGATGTCTCAAATGTAAAGCGTGTAAGATCGGACATAATGAGAAACACGTGACGTCACCACTGCTGCACAGCCCATGGAAAATCAGACAGTTTCTGAATTGTAGAAGCGAATATGTTGTTTACATCTTACAATGTACATGCCCAAAAATGTATGTGGGCAGTACTATTCATATGGTTCATATTCACATTCGCGATACAAAAGGGGATGATGGACGGAACGCTTGAGCCAATCAAACACTCACCCCCAGTCAACTGATCTGGGTTTAATCCATCATCATTCTTTAGCTCACTCCACCACCCCAGTTCAGACATGGCCATATGCAAATCAGTCTGACCCTGTGCCTCATGGGAACAGTCCAGCCCGAACTGCCAAGCCATGTCTTCCCTGGACCGGAAACAAGCATCCTAGGACCGGTTTCTGGCATTTCAGCCGTCATCAGCCAGGCTTGCTTGAATCCAGTGGCAAAGTGAGCAAGGGACCCACGTCTGGGCATACCCCGCCAACTTAGGGCGACCAAAGCGATACAAAAGGGGATGATGGACGGAACAGCTTGAGCCAATCAAACACTCACCCCCAGTCAACTGATCTGGGTTTAATCCATCATCATTCTTTAGCTCACTCCACCACCCCAGTTCAGACATGGCCATATGCAAATCAGTCTGACCCTGTGCCTCATGGGAACAGTCCAGCCCGAACTGCCAAGCCATGTCTTCCCTGGACCGGAAACAAGCATCCTAGGACCGGTTTCTGGCATTTCAGCCGTCATCAGCCAGGCTTGCTTGAATCCAGTGGCAAAGTGAGCAAGGGACCCACGTCTGGGCATACCCCGCCAACTTAGGGCGACCAAAGCGATACAAAAGGGGATGATGGACGGAACGCTTGAGCCAATCAAACACTCACCCCCAGTCAACTGATCTGGGTTTAATCCATCATCATTCTTTAGCTCACTCCACCACCCCAGTTCAGACATGGCCATATGCAAATCAGTCTGACCCTGTGCCTCATGGGAACAGTCCAGCCCGAACTGCCAAGCCATGTCTTCCCTGGACCGGAAACAAGCATCCTAGGACCGGTTTCTGGCATTTCAGCCGTCATCAGCCAGGCTTGCTTGAATCCAGTGGCAAAGTGAGCAAGGGACCCACGTCTGGGCATACCCCCGCCAACTTAGGGCGACCAAAGCGATACAAAAGGGGATGATGGACGGAACGCTTGAGCCAATCAAACACTCACCCCCAGTCAACTGATCTGGGTTTAATCCATCATCATTCTTTAGCTCACTCCACCACCCCAGTTCAGACATGGCCATATGCAAATCAGTCTGACCCTGTGCCTCATGGGAACAGTCCAGCCCGAACTGCCAAGCCATGTCTTCCCTGGACCGGAAACAAGCATCCTAGGACCGGTTTCTGGCATTTCAGCCGTCATCAGCCAGGCTTGCTTGAATCCAGTGGCAAAGTGAGCAAGGGACCCACGTCTGGGCATACCCCCGCCAACTTAGGGCGACCAAAGCGATACAAAAGGGGATGATGGACGGAACGCTTGAGCCAATCAAACACTCACCCCCAGTCAACTGATCTGGGTTTAATCCATCATCATTCTTTAGCTCACTCCACCACCCCAGTTCAGACATGGCCATATGCAAATCAGTCTGACCCTGTGCCTCATGGGAACAGTCCAGCCCGAACTGCCAAGCCATGTCTTCCCTGGACCGGAAACAAGCATCCTAGGACCGGTTTCTGGCATTTCAGCCGTCATCAGCCAGGCTTGCTTGAATCCAGTGGCAAAGTGAGCAAGGGACCCACGTCTGGGCATACCCCCGCCAACTTAGGGCGACCAAAGCGATACAAAAGGGGATGATGGACGGAACGCTTGAGCCAATCAAACACTCACCCCCAGTCAACTGATCTGGGTTTAATCCATCATCATTCTTTAGCTCACTCCACCACCCCAGTTCAGACATGGCCATATGCAAATCAGTCTGACCCTGTGCCTCATGGGAACAGTCCAGCCCGAACTGCCAAGCCATGTCTTCCCTGGACCGGAAACAAGCATCCTAGGACCGGTTTCTGGCATTTCAGCCGTCATCAGCCAGGCTTGCTTGAATCCAGTGGCAAAGTGAGCAAGGGACCCACGTCTGGGCATACCCCCGCCAACTTAGGGCGACCAAAGCGATACAAAAGGGGATGATGGACGGAACGCTTGAGCCAATCAAACACTCACCCCCAGTCAACTGATCTGGGTTTAATCCATCATCATTCTTTAGCTCACTCCACCACCCCAGTTCAGACATGGCCATATGCAAATCAGTCTGACCCTGTGCCTCATGGGAACAGTCCAGCCCGAACTGCCAAGCCATGTCTTCCCTGGACCGGAAACAAGCATCCTAGGACCGGTTTCTGGCATTTCAGCCGTCATCAGCCAGGCTTGCTTGAATCCAGTGGCAAAGTGAGCAAGGGACCCACGTCTGGGCATACCCCCGCCAACTTAGGGCGACCAAAGCGATACAAAAGGGGATGATGGACGGAACGCTTGAGCCAATCAAACACTCACCCCCAGTCAACTGATCTGGGTTTAATCCATCATCATTCTTTAGCTCACTCCACCACCCCAGTTCAGACATGGCCATATGCAAATCAGTCTGACCCTGTGCCTCATGGGAACAGTCCAGCCCGAACTTCTACAGCATTTACGGACTGTCAAGAATAATGACAAGAATTATGTGGTAGCACGTCACTTAAACGAAATACATAAAGGGAATTTAAATGATTTGTCCTACTTTGCAATTGACCAAGTCCCCAAATTTAAAAGAGGAGGGGACAGAGAGGGTAGACTTCGTCAATTGGAGTCGAAATACATTATGTTATTTAATACAAAGACGCCAAATGGACTAAATGTTGAGGAAGATCGATATGTCCATTTATGTTAATTCAGTTATCCCTTTTTTCAGATTTTAATAGTTGTAGAGCAGAGTGACAGTCTTAGGCTGGGTGGAGACAGGCATGCAGTAGGGGAAATGTCATATAGAAGAGCAATGATTTGAGAATTGATAAATGTTAAGTTGTACTGTACTTTATGAAGTTGGAAGTGAAGATGGATGTCTTGCAGTTAGAAGCCAAAAGTGCTACCCAATTGGGGAATAGAAAGATTAACAAGGATCCTGGTGATTGTCGTAATCCTGGTCTGTAAAGAAATTAAATAATTGGTCTTTTAGGATACATAATAAGTACTGTGATGCACTAGCACTTTAATATGGGAAGTTATATTTGCACTATTCATGAATGCCAGTACAACAGGATATGGATTGCACTTGCACCAGACACTGGAAGACTGGCAGTTTCATGAGTATTCAATTGGTACTGTCATGCACTAGCACTTTATTGCGGAATTTTGCACTATTTGACCGGGAAATAATTTGGACCATAATATATATCAATTTTAGACATTGGTAGTCATTTATTTTTAATTTTCTCCCCTTAGATCTTGATACAGTATATACCCATAAGAAAATCGATAAATGCCCCTAGGAAGGTATTGGGAAGTTGAACAGGTTTACAAGATTGACATCCGAAACCTTCTGCATTGTGAGGGTTCAAGAACTAGGACCTTCATTAGGATGACAATGCTCTTCAATTGTCTATTGTTTTAAGCAGCTATAGGTTGGGTTGTGGATATTTTTCCTTTAATGCTAAAATTGTTAATATTATTGAGTAGTACAATGCACAACAATTCATGATTTTAATGAAAAGGTGATGTATTTTGTATTTTTTTATGTCATTTGAAGAAAGAATGATTTGTATAAATCGCTCGTAGAGTGCCTCTGATGTGAGGTTGCAACATTGGTTTTCAGGCACTAGTCTATCATTGTACATTACATGTGTGCACTCATATTTAGAAATACTCATGAAGAAATGAGGAAATATAATGAAATGTTGCACTTGCACTTTTTAACCCATTGCTGTATATAGCTAATAATGAAATTGTAATTGTTAAGTGTTTAATGTATTTCAAAATCTTCTTTTGTACTATGGAATTAATTATTAATGTTTTGCCTAATCCAGTAAGCGCATCATTGTAACTGCACAAACAAGATAAGTGATGGTAACTGTTTTTGATGTGCCGATAGGAAAGTCTGTCTTCTATATTCACTGAAAGATTTCCGGTCATGTGATCGGGTCACTCTGCTGGTTTTAATTTAAATGCGCGCTAAACATGGAGTGATCACTGTGTGATCAAGGCAGTTGGTGCCGAAACGCGTCGCAGCGTAATTTTGGAATAAAGAACTTTATTACCAGAAATCTCCCTGTGTCGGTGTCCGGTTGCTTGTGGAAAGGAATCGGATGTGGTGTATATATATATATATATATATATATATATATATATATATATATATATATATATACATTTATATACACACACACATATATATATATATATATACACACATATAGATATATACACACACATATATATACACACACATATATAACATATATATAAACACACACACATATACACATACATATATACACACACACACACACATATATATATATACACGCAAAGCCACCTCAGATCCGACAAATCTCAAGATGAGATCTGATTGGCTGCCAGCACTTCCACCAGAAAGTGATGGCAGCCATCTTCGGACTCAGGACTAAGCCTGAGTCCCAAAAAGAAGCAGAAGGGGGCAGGGTAGGAATACCCTGACCCCCACTAGACCTGGTGGTGGGGTCCCCCAGGGACCCCACCTGCGTCCAAAAATGTTTATTTTTGAAATATGTTGCCACAAATTAGCAGAGTATCCATGGAACTGCAGTAAAATAAAAAACAAGCACGGTCTCCTGTGCTTCTGTTTTTTTCTGCCCCCAGGGGGATTTATATATTTATTCTGGAAGCAGGGGCACCCTTGGCGCCCTCTCTTGGGCTGATTTTGGCCCCGGGGACCCCATCCCGCAGGACCCGGACATTATATTAAATTGTGAGGGGGCATGTTGCCCATGTTGGCCCGGGGGCCCCATCCCTCAGGGTCTGCCTGCAATTTCTAAAGGGAGGTTGCCCCCCCTCCCAGAGCCATTAATGACCATGGGGACCCCATTTCCCAGGGCCGGCTCCTGTTGTGTCCCAGGGGGCCTACCCCCAGGACATAGTGTTTTCCCAGGGAAACTTGTGTTTGCTCTGCCTTGGCGGGAGCAGTTTCAAAGCTCCCAGCAAGTGAGAGCAAACACAATGGTTTCCCAGGGAAACTTGTGTTTGCTCTGCCTTGGCGGGAGCAGTTTCAAAGCTCCCACCAAGTGAGAGCAAACACAATGTCTGCTCCCAGCTGGTGGGAGCTTTAAAAATGCTCCCGCCACCTGGGTTGAGACAGGGAAACAGATCTGAATATTGCTCCCGCCCACAGGGAGCATCATTTTTATCTGTCTCCTGCGGGCGGGAGCAATGCCACCTCCCACTGGATGCAGGGAGCAGTCTGGGGCTGTGGGGGTTTTGGGGCTCCCCCTGTCACCCCCAATGAAGATATAGTGGGTGCCATGGGGGGGAACCAGGGCTCCCACCCTTTCCTGGCCTGGCCCGAGAGATAGGGTCCCTGGGGCTGTAATCAGCAGAGGGAGGGGGTCGCGGGCCCCCTCTACCTTTAGTAAATAGCCGAAATCAGCCCGGAGAGAGGGTCTGCATGAAGCGCAGTCCCAGTGGGGGGCACGGTGCCTCGGACAGAATCGGTTGGGACATTGCTCGCAGAAATGGTAGAACATGGGGCCTCAGGACATTTAAGATGAAATAAAAGCAATGAAACAATGCAACGTGTAATATCAGCCGTAGACAATAAATAGCAGCAGACTGGAGCACCGCTTAGGTGAAGGGATGTACAGAAAAAGGCTTAAAAAATTACAATCACTACAACTCGTATGCACTAAGATCTGGTCATGCTAAAAGATGTCAAGAATTAGGACTTCAATTGGCATTCTTGAGTAAAGCATACATGTCAAAAACAGCAAAAAGGAGAAATAAGGAATGTACAAGTATCAATGATGGAGGCTGAAAAAAGGATTCCATAGTGATCAATATTGTGCCCCATAAGCAGCGTATACACAAAATTTGAGTCATGCATGGAAATAGTATTGTTCGAGGAGTTAATGCACAAATAAGTGCCCCATAGGTCGCACATACATAAAATTCGAGCAATGCGTGGATTTAGTAAAGCTCGAAAAGTGATTGAAAATGCACAACATGCAGGCACCAGGGTGGGAATCAATAATGTGCCCAGGAAACTGCAAATATGCCCAAAAAATATAAAATAAATCATGAGTGGAAACAGAACACTGATCAGAGCAATAGTGTTCATGTCCCCAGAAATCGGGTGGCAACCGGTGTTTACTCGTAAATAAAGAGATGGTATGAGAATTAACTGGCGGTCTGGCAGGGTTCGCAGGTTGCAAGGGGATGGAACTCCAGGGAAGAAAAGAAAAGGATAAAGAAGATAGATGGACAACATATCAGTGCGCCATAATTATGCCATATGCGCCCTCTAGTACTATATTTCTTACATTATTAAAAATGCTGCTGGAAAGATACATAATGGACCAAGTACTGCAGTACGCAATTAAGTCTTATTATAAGGACACTCCAAAGTCATTTGCATGAGTGGGGAAATCAGGTGCTCAATTCTGCCACATAGTAGCACCACTCTTCAGCAGTATTAAGTCCTTGGTGTATGGAATTACACCGTTCAATCCATTGGCAATCTATCCTTTGTAGAATCTATGTGAGGTATCTGCCTCTCTTAGGAATGCATGCCATATCAATTACTTGCCAAGCAAGATCTTCAACAATGTGGTTATGTCCAATTGCAACTCTAAATATTGTATTTATGATATATGTTGTGCCTGCAAGTTGGTGTAAATAGGGCAAACATCACAAACAGTTAAGGCCAGGATATGCCGGCATCAGAGCAGGATAAAATGGGGAGTAACTAATGCCCCTTTGGTTGCTCTCTTTCTTGAACATAACCACACTGTTGTAGATCATACATACAGAATAATATTTCTTTGCATATATTCCTTGACTACTCTTTTTTTCCTTTGTATTTTGGAACAGTAGATTTGTGCCTAGTCACTGTTGCTTTACTTTACCATTTAAGTCAGTTCACCACTTTACCACTAATGAGAACCACTGTTTTTTGTAATACTTTTAGAAAGATCTAATTTTTCTGCTCTTAGCCCTGTGTGCCTCCAGCCTGTCTCCAATACGCATCTGGGGTGGGTGACAGCTGGACTTTGTGCTTTCCCACTAGACAGCCACACAAAAAGGGAGCTTAGGTGTGACTGAGTGGCCATCCTCATCCTGATGGGCCATGCTGGTCAGGATGGGAGAGAGGAGCTGACACTTACACCTGAATAAGTTGTGTCCTGTCCCGACACAAAGGGCTGCATGCTCCCTTGTAGTGAGTCTGGAGCCAGAGCTGGGATGAAGGACCTCTGTGTACTTCAAAGCTCCTCTTTGAATTCACCTCTACTTCAAAGGCACAACTGGGTATAAGTACTAGGTCTCTGACCCCACCAGATCAGACACTACTGGACCTGTGAAAAAACTCTGCCAGGAGGAAGGACTGCTGTGCTGCTACAAGCACTGCCACTCTGCTGGACTGATGTTCTGGAAGAACTGCTTTTCTGCTGTGCTGTCCTGCTGCCTGCTACCTTCTGCTCTGCTGAAGATGCATCCCAGGTACTTTTCAGTGGGCCAAGGCTGGTCTCTGTATCTGACCTGCGCTCCTTCTCTGCCGGCCTGAACTTTTGGATCTAGCCCAGTCAAGCGCGACCAGATGTCCCCTGTTGGCGCTTTCAGCTTTTAAGCACTATATTTTAATTTATTCTTTAAAAATTAAAATTCCTAACTCCAGTTATTCCTATTGGATTTTTGTCATTTTTGGCCTTGTTTTGTTCATAAAATTATAAGCTATTTTTCTAACTTGATGTGGAATCTTTATGGTGTTTTCACTGTGATACTATTTGAAGTATTGCACAAATAGTTTGCACATTGCCTCTTAAGTTAAGCCTAACTGCGCTGTACCAAGCTACCAGAGGGTGAGCACAGGATAATTTAAGGTATGTTTCTGACTTAACAAACAAAAAACCAAAAGGGGGAGTGAAGAGGGCTGAGGGTAGAATCGTCCTCCTCTAGATACTCTAATAGATACAAAAAGATTCTACCACTACAATATATCCTTCCTTGTTTGGGAAATTGTAATGATGGTGGTGAAAAAAGTGTTGAGCCCAAGAGTTTATCATGGGGAACACTATGTTTTTAAAATACCCCTCACTGAAAATTAATTCAGTGTCATGCTTCATCATAGGGGTCTTCCCGTCCCTCTACGGGGTGGGCGTGCTGCGACCTACGGAGACGCGGGAGCACTTAATTAAGTGAAAGAAAAAAACAAAACTATGTGTCGTGCAAAGTGGGGAGTGGTAGGGTCGGGAAAGATAGTGGTGCAAAATTAAAAGTAACCTGGCTAGTGGAAAAAATAAATTTTATTGCCTTCCCTAGCTGGAAACATTAAAAATGGGGAGATGTAGAGGGTATACTTTAATGAGTTGCCTTCTACTGGGTCAACATGTTTCAAAAGCCACCCCCTTGGCTTTCTTCTTCAGGACCATGCACGATCCCTACTCCACTCACACATTTACTATGTGTAATTCATGTGCCTAATAATATTTAGCCACAGTTCATGCTAAAATGAGCATGCAAAAAACATACCTAATCGGTATTTTCTATAACCTGTAATAAAGAAACACAATAAATGAAACAGTAATGTACTGTATGAAACATATGACCATCATGTGGAAAAGAAAGTTGGCGGTGAATACCACCGTGATATATTTTTCTCTCAAAATTATCGAGGTGCACCATACTCATTCTCTAGAGTGGGTGCTATGCTGCCCAATGCTAATTTTTAAATCACTGCTCACGTAGTTTTAAAATTACTCTCACGTAGTTTTTACATACTTTAAAAACACACACATATACACACATGTCTTACTTAAAAAAGCCCAGCGTCTAAAAGGGGCATCCTTGGGATGTATTATTGCATGTATTATGTTTCATTCATGCGCAATAGTTATTGTGATCACACTTATACATACACTAATTTAAGGAAGTTTAGGCCTCATGAGCTGTCACGGAAGGGGAGGGCGCCTGTAGTCAAACACTGCAGGAAAAATGGTAGAGATTACAGGTTTCAGTTTGTTAAGAGATTTGCTATTTCGCTCGAAACACAGAGGGAGGCCGTTTTTAAAGACCCGCCCGAGTCTTACTCACATCATCAAGGCTGCACACTCTCCAAGGTAATACCTTCTCGTGGCTCCGTCGAACGTCTTCTGAGCGTTCGGAGCTTGAATTTAAATCACCAGGAAAATGAAAGCTCGCTAAAAGGGAAACAACTACTAGAGTGTTACTTCATCAAAATGGCCGCCAAATATGTGCCGTTCGGGCTATGGGAAATACACCACTTCCTGTAACATCCCGAGTGAGCGTTAACTCTGTCTTCATTCCATAATGTGTCAAGCTGCAATTCTTGCCGTAAATGAATATCTATTTAGTGTATGACAGACCGGGCAGACGGTGTTAACTTTGTTTCTTGGAAAGGTCTATGGTCTTATCTGGGCCTCGTATTTTTGGTTATGAGAAGACTGGAGCGCTACTTTTCAAAATGGCCGCCCGAAGTGTGCTGTTCGTGAAAAATAGAAAAATACATTTCCTGTTTTTTCGCGATTATGCTGTGTCTCTCAGTTTGTTAAAAAAAAAAAAAATGTTAAAGTTGGTAATGATTTTTATTTAATACTATAACGAGATTTGTAAGAACACTCCGTTCCTTAATAAGAAAAACCGATCTAATGGATATACACAAGATGTTTACAGTTGGCCCCAGGGAATTTCATCGTTAAGACCTATGTCCTGAGTTTTTAAACGAAACACCCACTGCTGTTCTTTGTCAAAAAGATATCTCTCGTTATGGACCTGTTCTATCACTGTCCAGGAGATTTCTTCATGTGTGTGTCCTTTCTCTAAAAAATGTGAAGCCATTTTTGTAGTGCTCTTTTTGCACTTGATGTTGCTCTTATGCTCTCCTATCCTGATCTTAACTGGACGTGTGGTCATGCCTACGTACTCCATCAGGCATGGACAGGAGATCAGGTACACAACATTTCTGGTGTTACATGTTGTGAATTTCCTCTGTTCCCATCTGGTGCCATTGCAGAAATGTATTTCTCTGCTTTTCTTTGTTAGTCTGCAAACATTGCACATTCCGCAAGGGTGATGACCCTTGATTTGTGGTAGTAATGTTGTTTGTCTCGTAGGTTCTCTTTCACGTGGTCTAGTGTGCACCACCATATCTCTGATGCTCTTTCCTCTTCTGTGGGAGAAGATTGGTTTCAGGAGGTCCATTCCTCCACTGTTCAAGATACACCAATGTTTGTTGACAATCTTTGCTATCTGATTGGAGTTGGTATTGAATGTGGTAATGCAAATTGGACGTTTCTCTTCTTGTTTTGGTGGCAGTGATTCTAACAGGCTTTCTCTACAGTTATTCCGTGCTCTTTTGTAGGCCTGGTCAATCACCTTTCTGGGGTATAACCGTTTTTCCAGTTTCTTTTTCAAATCCTCCGACTGTTGTTTGAAGTCATTGATTTCAGTACAATTTCTCCTTAGGCGTAAAAATTGGCTATACGGGAGATTTTCACGCAGATGTCTCGGGTGGAAGCTTTGATATAATAACAGGCAGTTTTTTTAAATAGATTTGAAATGTGTAGTGGTTACAAGTTTGCCTCCTTTGGGTATATATTCAAGTCGAGGAAGACTAATTCCTTACTGGAAATGGTGCTGGTGAATTTCAGAAATTCGTCCTGACAGTTAAGCCAAGTGATGAAACGTTTGGCTGTAGTTTCATCCCCATCCCAGATAATCAGTATATCATCGATATACCGTTTCCATATATTTATATGGTTACGGGAGGGGTTGTCAACATGTAGGATCTTTTGTTTCTCCAGATGGTGGACATACAGACCTCTATGCTGGGAGCAAAAGTGCTCCCCATGCTGGTCCCGTGTTTTTGGAGGTACAAGGTCTTGTACTCAAAACAAAAAATTCTTTCAATGCCAGATTACAACACTCCATGATGACATTTTGCGGTGTCTGGTATTCCCAGTCTGTATCAAAAAGTACTTCTTCAATGATAGTCAAGGTTTCGTTGTGAGGAAGACTAGTGTACAGACTCTCCACATCACAACTGATCATTAGTTGGTGTTGGGGGTCAAAAGGCATTTCTTCAAGAAGTGTTAGGACATCTTTAGTATCCTTTAAATATGTGGAGGTCTTTTGTACCAAGGGTCGTAGGTATGCATCTGCAACTTTTGAGACGGGTTCTAAAATGGATCCTATTCCCGATACTATCGGGCGGCCCGGTGGAGTCTTCAGATCCTTATGTATCTTCGGGATTGTGTAAAGATAAGGTGTCCTTGGTGAATCTTTTGTCAGGAACTCTCCTTTTTTGGATATCCATCCATGTGCCCGGGCTTCTTCCACCATACTTGCTATCTGTACCCATATATGTTCAGTTGGGTCCTGGTCTAGGATTTCATAATTTCTTTGGTCTTGGAGAAGGCGCCTGCATTCCTGATCATATTGGTCAGCTGACGGTATCACAATTGCACCTCCCTTATCTGCTGGTTTTAAGACCAGGCTGGTGTTGTTGGTCAGCTCCCTGATGGCTTCCCTTTCTTCCTTTGTGATGTTATGAAAGACTCGGTTGGCGGTGGGGTCCATTTCCTCCAGTTCTTTCATTACTGCTTTTTCAAAAGTAAGCAGTTCTATAGGTAAAGTGGAGTCCGGGGGGGTGAAGGTTGATTTAAGTTTTAAACCTGTGTCCCCATCTTGTTTATCCGTTTCTTCTTTGTCTTTGAAGAAGACTTGTAATTTCAGTCTCCTCATGAATTCTTTCATTTCTTTACACAAAAGGAATTTATCCAAATTCGCAGTTGGCACAAAACCTAGTCCTTTTTCTAGAATCATGGTCTGTGCATCTGTTAGGGTGAAATCTGTCAGATTCACCACGAGATTCATTTCCTGCTTGTTGAAGCACCTGTCATGCTCCTTGTTGATACCCTGGTTTGCTCCTCTTCTCTCGGTGTCCAGTGTACATTGTTTCCTCTCCGGTTTCTTCCTTTGTTCCTCCCTTGGCGCAACCCTAAAAAATGGGTCTGCTGGTAGTAGGGGAACTCTTGCGGAGGGTAATTCCATGGGTGGTATGCTCCTTGGGGGTGTTGATATGGGGGAGGACCAAAGGGATGTGCTGGATATACCGGTGGACCCTGGTAATGGCCCCAACCTATGTATCTGACTTCCCCCTGGCTAAAATTGTGGTTCCTGCTTGGACAGGGTGCATACGTTTGCCAACCAGAAACCCAATGTCTAACATTGGTGATCAGCGGTGCGGATAGAACTTGTGTTTCTGCAGTAACATACAGTGACTTTGTGTACACTGCTACTCCATATGTAGACCAATTCGAGCCAATTCTCCCTAACTGATATTTTTGATTTTTCTAAAGTTTTCCCTATTCCCATTTTATTTTGTTGTATCTGTGTCTTTACCTGACAGGATGGATTATGAGCTGGCCAACCTAGAGAGCTACACAGTGGCCTAGCTCAAGGGATTTTGTGAAGAGAAGAGGTTGTTTTCCAAAGGGAGTGCTAAGAAAACAGAGCTTCAAACAGCTTTAAGATCATGAGCAGAAGCCCACCAGAACCACACATATAATGAGGAGGAAGAATTAGAACAAGACCTGCAGGAGGGTCTTGACATGCAACATGTTGGGGAGGGAGGGAACATCCTCCCAGGACTCAAAGTCCATCCACATGCAGGGAGCAGTGTGTCATCTAGTAACCTGCCCCCAGAGAAGCTGGAGGACAGGAGAGAGGAGAGGAAGCTGAAGCTAGAGCTTGCAAAACTAGAGAAAGAGCAAAAGCTTGTCAAATTGAAGAAGGAGCAAGGTCTGGCAGGGAAGAGGCTAGCCATGGAGGAAAGGAGACATTTCCTGGGGTATACCGATGACAATGTTATCCTTTTTCTTCTAGATCCCTGCAAAATATCCAGTCACAATTTATATAAGAACTCCCATACTTTTGGTTGAGTCCATCCTGGTGGTATCATCCTACCAGGGTGAGCATAGGCGCTGATGATCAATCAATCAATCAATCAATCAATCAATCAATCATGGGTTTATAGAGCACAGCTACTCACCCGAAAGGGTCTCAAGGTGCTGAAGGGAGGTGGGGGAGCGCAGCTCCTGGAAGATTACGGAGTTCGGTCGAAGAGTCAGGTCTTGAGGTCCTTCAGGAACTTGGGGAGTGAAGGAGTCTGCCGGAGGTGGAGGGAGTTCCATGCCTTGGCAGCGAGGAGGGAGAAGGAGCGTCCTCCTGATCTAGTCTTCTTTATGCATGGTACTATCACAAGGGAGAGCTGGGCCGAGCGGAGGGATCTTTGGGGTGCGTGGAATGTGAGGCGGTGGTTCATATAGGCAGGTCCGGTGTTGTGGAGGGCTTTGTGGGTGTGGGTGAGAAGCTTGAAAGCGATTCTCTTCTCGACGGAGAGCCAGTGTAGAGTCTGTAGGTGTTGGCTGATGTGGCAGTGGCGTGGTAGGTTGAGTACTAGTCTGACGGCGACGTTCTGTAGTTTGCAGGTGAGTTTCTTGTTGATCCCGGCATAGAGTGCGTTGCCGTAGTCTAGTCGGCTGCAGATTAGGGCGTGGGTGGTGGTTTTCCTGTGTTCAAGAGGGATCCAGTTAAAGGTCTTACGGAGTAGGCAGAGGGTGTGGTAGCAGGAAGAGGTGACGGCGTTGATCTGGCGGTCCATTTTGAGTTCAGAGTCCAGGATGATTCCGAGGTTGCGTGCGTGGTCCGTGGGGGGGAGGTTTCCCGAGGGCAGGGTGCCACCAGGTGTCGTTCTAGGCATCGGGGTCTGGGCCCATGATGAGCACCTCCGTTTTGTCCGTGTTGAGTTGTAGGCAGCTGTTCTTCATCCATCTGGCGACTGCTTCCATACCGTCTTGAAAGTTATGTTTGGCGAGGTTGGGTTTATTGGACAGGGAGAGGATGAGTTGAGTGTCGTTTGCATACGATACAATGTTGAGTCCATGTGGTCTGACGATGGAGGCGAGCGGGGCCATGTAGATATTGAACAGGGTCAGGCTGATGGAGGAGCCTTGGGGGACTCCGCAGGTGGTCGGTGTGGGTTCCGAGAGGAAAGGAGGGATTCTGATCCATTGTGTTCTGCTGGAGAGGAAGGAGCGGATCCAGTCAAAGGCCTTGTTCCAGATTCCGGCTTTGTGGAGTCTGCGGTCTAGGGTGCAATGAGAGACTGTATCGAAGGCCTCGGAGATGTCTAGGAGGATGAGGGCCACAGTCTCTCCTCTGTCGAGGAGGGAGCAGATGTAGTCTGTTGCAGCGAGAAGAGCTGTTTCGGTGCTATGGTTCTTCCTGAAGCCTTATTGGGAGGAGTCAAGGATGTTGCTATCTTCTATGAAGGCGGCAAGTTGGTTGTTGACTGCCTTTTCCAAGACTTTCACCGGGTACTGGAGAAAGGAGACCGGTCTGAAGTTTTTGAGGTCGGTGGAGTCCGTCGAGGGTTTGGGTGGTCTTCATAATCTTTACGGTGTCTTCGATGCTGAGGGCAGTCCAGCCGTCCAGTGTCGGCTGCGTGTGGTTGGGGATGGTGGGAGAGGGTTCCACGTGGAAGTATGCCACTATTTAGTGGGTGAGGCGTCTACTCCAAAATCTTTGGATTCCCTCAAGGACCTCTGTTTTGGAAAGTTCAGCCTAGTTGCCTATATGGGCTTGTGATTGTGTTTGGGAGAACGCAACTAGGACTTCTCCTCTCTCACTCTCTCATTGTGACAGAAAGAAAATAGGGGAAGTTCTATCACAGCTAAAATGATGAGGGTCTAGTCCAACCTGTAGCATTCATCTCTAGGAGGTTACTTACCAGGGAACAGTGGTGGAGTGATATTCAAAGGGAAGTCTTTGCTGTGGTTTGGGCCCTGAAGAAGTTGAGACCATAGTTGTTTGGGACTCACTTCCTGATTTAGACAGACCACAGGCCCCTCAGGTGGCAAATGCAAATAAGGGGTGAGAATCCAAAATTGTTGAGGCGGTCCATCTCTCTACAGGGAATGGACTTTACGGTGGAAGACAGGCCTGGGGTAGAGCACACCAATGCTTATAATCTTTCCAGGTTCTTCCGCCTCCCAAGAGATTGGGTAGCTTCCCCCACTTTCAGATGGGGGGACATGTGTTAGAACTGACAGCTTGAGGATGTTTTTCCACCCAACCTTTTGCCTTCTTCCTCCACTTTTTCTGACCTGGTGTCTGCTAGTATTAGGACTCTACACACTTTACCACTGCTAACCAGTGTTAAAGTGATTGTGATCTCCCCAAAACATGGGAATATTGGGTCATCCCCAAATGGCATATTTAATTTACTTATACGTCCCTAGTAAAGTGGTACTGCCTGTACCCAGGGCATGTTAATTAAATGCTACTACTGGGCCTGCAGCACTGATTGTGCCACCCACTTAAGTAGCCCTTTAACAATGTCTCAGGCCTGCCATTGCAGAAGCTGTGTGTGCAATTTACAATGCCATGTCAACCTGGCACAATAAACCTTTTGCCAGGCCCAAACCTTCCCTTTTTATACATATACGTCACCCCTAAGGTAGGCCCCGGACAACCCGGAGTTCAGGGTGTGCTGTATTTAAAAGGCAGGATATGTACTTCTAAGATTTACATGTCCTGGTAGTGAAATCTCTGAAAGTCGTTTTCCACTACTGGAATGCCTTTATCTCCCATAGGATAACAATGGGATTACCTTATTACATTTTCTAAGAGTAACTTCCAAATGGGAAGATATAACTGTTTCAAGTTTGCTGTCTCTCGAATCCTAATTTAAAGAACCTAACTTATGGTCAAGTCAGATTTTAAATTACAATTTTGAAAATGCCACTTTTAGAAAGTTGCCATTTTCTTGCTTTAGCTATTTGGCGCCTGCTGCCTGCCTCTGATCACATGTCTGGGATGAGTGACAGCTGGGCTTTGTGTATTCCCCCTAGACAGCCACACACGAAGGGAAAGGGAGCTCAGGTGTGACCTGATGGGCCATCCTGGCAGGATGGTTTGGGAGAGCTGGGCACAACCCCACTTACACCTGAATATGCTGCGTCCTGCCTCCGCACATAGGGCTGCATACCCCCTGTACTTATTCTAGAGCTAGGAGAGGGACGGCAGGATGCCAGGGGACTTCAAAGTGAAACCTCTAAAAGCTTCTCACCCCACCCACTTCAAAGCAAAACTGGGTATAAATACTGGACGTCAGACACCACCACTTCTGTATACTTCTGGACCTGTGGATACTCTGCCAGTAAGAAAGACTATTGTGCTTCTGAAGGACTGCCACTCTGCTGCACTCCTGATTTGCTGTGCTGATCTGCTGCCTGCTGCCCTCTTGCCTGGGTGAGGACTGGACCTGCATCACTTAACCCCAGAACCCAGAGTGACTCAGAGGGCTAGCTGGCTGGCCTCATGATCTGAAGAGTCAGGGACTTCCAGCCTCTGCACCTGGACTCTTCCATCTGTGAGTCTACCCTACCAAGGGGCAATGGAGCATTGGAAGTGGGCTTAAGGTGCTTGCCAACGGAACCAACGCATCTTCTCTTCTGACCAACCCATCCCGAGCAGAACCGATGCATCTCCTCAGCTGAGCATGTATCCCTGAGCAAAACGACGCATTGCAGCTTCTGCGTGCATTGGACCCAGTGCCAATGCATCGCCGTTAGGAAACAACAATGCGCAATGCTTTTCCTAGTGCAATCTCCTCGCATCCCACATCAACAGCAGCTAGATGACGACGCCGAAACCCCGCACAGCAGCTTCACCGCTCATAGGAACCAATGCATCGACTTGGCTGCGCCTCACATCCTCAACACTGGACCTCGCATCGCAAGCCCCATCAAAAGGATCTTCGACACCGACTCATTAGGACCTCGCACCGCAGCCTCACTGCATCTCAGAACCGAACCATCGCCTTGGCTGTGCGATGCATCTTCGACGTGGATCCACTCAAAGCTCAGCAACCAGGATTTAAGGTATACTCTGTTCAACAGGCCTACATGGGTGCCTGTTGCTGGCCCGTGCTCCATTGTGGTCAGCATTGACCCAATCCAGCGGGACCAAATATCTCCAATAATGCTTTTTAGGTTTCGCCTGCACAGTGCTTGCGCTTTGCTTGTGAAATCTACTGTACTAAATGTATCTTAAAAGGGACTTAGATCCGACATTCACTTCTTATTGGTCCTTGTGCTTGTCACTTTAATTTTTCTCGTTACTATTGGTTGTAGACATTCTATTTCCTGTTCGGTGTGTTTCTCTTATCAGTATCCCATCCGCAAAGTACTGTGTTCATCTGCCTCGGTGGAACTTCTTTTCTCAAGCAACGATGGGTAAATAAAATAAAAACAAGAGCTACACCCTTGCTTTAAAGTTACAGCGCTGCCCAAGTGCTGTGGGCTCAGCGCACTGTTATCTCCCTGGAGATCCTTGACGTGCCTTTTATACCTTCGCCATGCTTTGACGAAGCACGCACTATCTAGTGCCCCCAGGGCACAAGCAGGGACCCACTTGAGTGCGTTCCTCATCTGGTGCACTACACGGTCCCCCCAGGCCACGAGCAGGCCAACACTTCAGTACTTGTTACTTGTGAAGTGAAAAAATATTTAGCACTGAAACGAACTCCACTGGGGCTTTGCGTAATGAATGATTTCAGGAGAGCATGCGACAAGGGAGCAACTTGTGAATAGTATTTTTTATTTCGTGTGTGACAGCTTTGTGGAACTTTTTGTATGAAGTTTAAAAACTATTGTAAAATTAAATGTTCATTGAACCACAATGGAAAACATCGAAGATTAGAAAAAAGGTTTAGGTAGTGATGGAAAACAAAGTATGCTGTCACTGGAGTAATATCCCTCAGCAGTTGACTCACCGGGAGACTGGTAAACTGCATACCACTCTGATTTTCCAGGGACTAGTCCTCCGTGCTGCTCTTTGAAAGTGAGCAAGACATCGTGGGCATAATTCCACGAGCCATTCTGTAGTAAATAACGCACACTTAATGCCCAAGTTCCTTTTTAGCACCATTCAGACAGTGACTTCAGCAGCGCAGCTTAGGCATAGCAGACATTGTTTTGTGGTGAAAGCATTAAACCCACATGCGGCTCTCTTTCTGTGGCCACTGGTTTTGCTTTCCTCCTTCTCTGCTTTCGCTCCCACCCTTGATACACACCATCTCCTTATCTTCCCAGACTTCCAAGCACTTTCTCTCGCTCCATTTTCTCCCCCTACCGACCACCTCCTCGCTGCTTTACACCTTCCTCGCTGCTTTACACCTTCCTCGCTGCTTTACACCTTCCTCACTCTATATTGCTCTCGCGCTATATTCTTTTCTCTGCGCTACCTCTCTGAGCAGCACTACCTCACAAATTCACATTCAAATAAACTTTATTGGGAGGGAAGGTTAAATCAGTGTTGCAAAGTTAATAGAAGACACACTGCGTAAAACCAACGGAAGCACTGCTCAAACGCACTCTTCGTTTTCCAGATACGATTGACACAAAGCCATTCACGGAAACGGAAACACAGTAGAGTAGGCGTGCATGTAATTGCACTTCACGGCCCAATCGGTGACAAGAAGTCAAATATCTGGCAGCTATTTCTGCCTTTTCATTGTCACTCCCTCCTGCGAGTACTCTTGTCAATAGTGCTCTCAAAGTAATCACCCCTCTCTCTCTCAGGACTCATTGCATGCCACCACCTTTTCCTCTGTCAGCTGACTTCCACAGTTCCTCTTCTCCATTTCATTTTAGCACCCTGCCTTCTCGCCCCTACCTTGATACTTAGGGGCACATTACAATGCCGGTGGGACCACCACCGACAGGCCGTCGATGGCGGTCCCACCGACCTATAGCCCTTCGGGCCAATCGCCGCATTACAATGCAGGCAGTCGCACCCTAAAATCTTGAGGGATGGACCGCCACCTCCGACAGGATCTACTGATCCCGTTGGGGCGGTGGTCGGAATCGTGATCCAGAATTGAGGCAGTGCCTGCTCAGGCACCGCCGTCAGGATCACGGTGTCCCTTTCCGAATGTCCGAAGGCAGATGGAAGTGGACTTTGGGGGCCCCAAGCAGGGCCCCCATCACCTGTGGGCCACTGGTAAGTGACCAGGGGGGCACAGGTGGTGCTCCCACACACACATCCATGCACTGTCTGCCAGGCACCACATGGTGCCTGGCACACGTTGCATGGATGTTTGGAAAATGCTTTTTTCTATTGCAACTTGTGCTGCGGCCCTTTTCCGGGCCGCAGCACAAGCCGCAGTAGAAACATTCATTTTCCGACGACCTACACGGCGGTCCAATCAAAACATGGCAGGTGGGACCGCCGACTCGTTGTCGGCCAGTCTCACTCTCGTGGCGATGTCCGACCGCCATCGTAGTGTGCCCCCTAATCTCTCCCCAATACTACATATATCCAGCGCCACTAAAATTATGCGGCAACGGAGTCAGGGTTGACTAAATTATGCTGCAAGAAAAGGCAAATTATGCTGCACGTTTTATGATAGTATTTAATTATTTTGCCATTTTTACACTTATTCACACTGTCTGTACATAGGCTGCACCTCATTGGTACCAGTTTGATGCCTAAATATAGCAAGAAGCAACAGAAACATGACCAGTCAACCTTTGCAAAGGACCTTCCACTGCACGGCAACACATGTTGGTGTTTTTAGTAACTTTTGAACCGTTAGACCTAAGAAGACATTTTTCTTTCGCTAAAATCTGCAGATTATGTAGCAGATAATGGATTAGGAGGCAAATGCGTCAAATCCATAATTCTGCTAAAAACGCAGCACCCGCACAATTGCATAATTCTAGTGGCCCTGCTTATAGCCTATCGTTAGAGTAGTTAGTACTTCACTGCAGCACAGAGGAGAGCAGTATATGTGGTCTGTATGACTTAAATTTAGACTTCTCTGTGCCATTGACACTCTACTCTGCAACGCTGCACTCCCCGCCACTGAACTCTATGACACTCTACTCTGTACCACTGAACTCGATGCCACTGCACCACTCAACTCTATGGCACTCTAATCCACTTTGCACCACTCTATGCCAATGCACTCTACTTTACCATGCACCACTGTACTTTACACCACTCCAGTCTATGCCACTCCACTCTGCACCACTCCACTCTATGCCAGTGCACTGTACGACACTACTCTATGCCACTCTGCTCTAGCCTGAACCACTCCACTCTACACCACTTCACTCTACTCTGAAACAATCTACTCTACACCACTGCACCCTACTTCACTGGACTCTAAGTTATGCCTCTATACACCACTCTACTCTGCACCACTCTACTCTATGCCACTGTACTCTATGCCACTCTACTCTAAATCACTGCACTCTACCCAATGTACTCTACACCACTTTACTCAAAACCAATGCACTCTACACCAACTACTCTGCAACACTCTACGTCACTGCACACTACACCACTCTACATCATTGTGCTCTATGTCACAGCATTCTATGCCACTCTATTCTACTCTCCACCACTGCACTCTATGCCACTGCACCACTCAACTCAACAGCACTCTATGCCACTGCACTCTACACCACTCTAATCCACTGTGCACCACTGCACTCTACACCACTTCAATCTACACCACTCTACGGTCTACTTTACCATGCACCACTGCGCTCTACACCACTACAGTTTAGGCCACTCCTCTCTACACCACTCTACTCAATGCTAGTGCACTGTACGACACTACTCTATGCTACTCAACTCTAGCCTGCTCCACTTCACTCTACACCACTTCACTCTACTCTGAAGCACTCTATGTCACTGTACTCTACGCTGTGCTTCTCTGCACCACTCTACTCTGCACCACTCTACTCTATGCCACTATGCCCTACGCCACTCTACGCTAAACCACTGCCCTCTGCCCAATGTACTCTACACCACTTTCCTCAACACCAATGCACTCTACACCAACTACTCTGCAACACTCTACTCTATGCCACTGCATGCTATGCCACTCTACATAATTGTGCTCTATGTCACTGCACTCTACGCCCCTCTATTCTACTCTCCGCCACTGTACTGTGCACAACTGCTCTCTACAGCACTGTACTCTGCAACATTCTACTCTACGCCACTGCACTCTAAGCCAATGTACTCTAAACCACTGCACTCTACGGCACTGCACTCTAAGACGCTCTACTGTGCAAGACAGCAATCTCCGCTGCTGAACGCTATACTACTCTGCACCACTGCACTCTATGCAACTGCACCACTCAACTCTACCCCACTGCACTCTACGCCACTACAATCTATGCCTCTACACTCTTCATCACTCCACTCCATGCCACTGCACTCTATGCCACTCTGTTTTACACTTCTGTACTCCATCCTACTTCACTTCACTTTACCTTGCACCACTTCATTCTACTCTGAAACTCTACGCCACTGCAATCTCCAGTGCGCCACTCCACTCTACTCTACCCTGCACCACTCTACTCTACGCCAAAGCACTCCACACCACTTTACTCAAAACCAATGAACCCTACGCCACAGCACTCTATTCCAATCTACTGTGCACCATTGTTCTTCACGCCACGCTACTTCACTCTACACCACTGTACTCAACTCTACAACACTCCATGCTGAAGCTCTAATCCATTAAAGTCTACTGCAATCTATGTCACTCTACAATACTCCACTCTACATCCCTCTACTTCACTCTATGAATCTCAATGCAACTCCCTCTGTGCCACTCCATGCCACTTTACTCCACTCTATTCTACAACACACTACTCCACTCCATTCCATGCCACTCTATGACAATCTACACCACATCACTCTACGACACTCTACTCCACTCTGTCATTCCACTGTACTACACTACTACACTCTATGCCACTCCACTGTACGACAATCCACTCCACTCTACGCTACTCTACTCTACAACACTCCAGTCTATGCAACACCCTCTACGTTACTCCACTCTGCTCTACACCACTCCACAATACTCTATACCACTCCACGGCACTATACTCCATTCTCTGCCCTTCCACTCTGACACTCTACTCCCTCCACGACCCTCCACAACGTTGCAACTCAACTCAACTCTACTCTACACCACTGGACGCCAGTCAACTCTCTGCACCATTCCATAACACTCCACTCTACCCAATGCCACTCTACTTTACGACACTCCACTCCACGCTGGTGTACAACATGGCTAAAAAATATTGGCAAAGCCAATAGCTCTTGCATAGGCGAGACCAATGCTTTTTGCTTATTGGCACTATTTTACTTAAAAACTTTGAAATCCAATATCTCCAGTTCTACTAATTAGATTTTTGTCTTATTTTATTTATTAAAATCGGAGTTATTTTTTTTAACTTGTTGTGGAATCATTTTGTGTGGTGTTTTCACTGTTTCACTGTTTAAAATGTTGCAGAAATACTTTACACACAGCCCCTAAAGTTAAGCCTGACTGGTCTGTGCCAAGCTACCAGCGGGTCAGCACAGGTTAATTTAGGGTTTGTCTGTCTCTTACCCTAACTAGGTCTGTGGTTGCTGCTTGACCAGGGCTCCTACCCCTGTCAACCTACAACCCAATTTCTAACAATGTAATATTGATTAATAGCATATTCCACCACTGGCAAATGTACTTAGACTTTAGCAAACAAGCACATTTCTTTAGAGTAGCAAATGTGTGTATGTAAATTTTTATGTTGAAGGCACACCCTCTCAACTTTGTGAAGAACATCTTAAGCAGTCACATCTGATTTGAGAGGGGCATTTAGTAACACTTGAGTTATTGTAGCTTTGTAACAGATTTGTTAAGCATTTTCTAGTAAACTTTTGAATATCTGCAGTCTTGTTAAAGACTTCAAGCTGTTATGTCTAACTCGAGAAGGACCTCTATTAATTACTTGAGGTACTGTAGCCCTGTGAACGGCCAGAATGATTGGCTTTGCCAATGGTTGTTGGTTTTGGAGATTAGTTGATTTCAATTTACAACAAATTGCAAATGATTTTAATATACACTTTTCTAAAAGTATCACACATACAAAATGTAATTTCATTATAGAACGACACTTTTGTTTAAAGGATCCTTCGTAGTCATGACTGGATTATACATCTTTACGTAATTAGGTTATTCAAAGGCATGTTATTTTTTCCCCACCTGCTTAAAAACCTATTGCAACAATCTAATCAACGCGAACAATGGGACTTGAAAAGATTTTAATTTTATCAAGCGCCTTGGTAATACAACTGAGGGGGGTTTATTTAGTTACCATCGCCTGTAACCATATAGCAAACGAGACTTGCTGCTGCTTCTGGTGGCTTCGTCGCCAGAGCGTCCATTTTCTACAGCCATGTCCAGTGCTTCCATTGTACACCGCCTCCTGTGCCTCACTGTGCTCATTCTGGCCTTCCACTGGCTTCTCTAACCTTTCTGTTTTGCCTTTTTCTTCAGCTGGATCTGAAAGTTCAGTCTACACCGTGGGCTGTGGAAGGTCGAGCCACTGCAACTTCACCTATAGCATGACGGTCTCCACCATGAGGGAGAAGCTGAACTCTACCTGCTGCATGACGGACAACTGCGTCCCAGACACACCTGTGGGTACGTCCTTGTAAGGAGAACACAGCCTGTACTTAAACAAGTACTGCAAAGCCAATAAGTCTTGCCTATGCTACGGCTTTTGAATTTGTCCATGTTTTGTTTAGCCATGTTGTACAACAACGTGACTGCTGTGCAGCATGGCAGAAAAGAACAAGCATTTACAATGCAATAGGTCTTCCATTTACAAGAGTTTAAGTTATTGGCATTGTAAATGACAATGCCTTTTATTTATCCGTTTTGATAATTAACACATAAATAAAAGGCATTGTCATTTACAATGCCAATAGCTCAAACTCTTGTAAATGCGAGACCTATTTAATTTCAAAGAAGCGCCCGCCATTGTCCCGGGCTGCTTGGAAAGTGAAAGCATGTATGGCGCGCTGAATGTTGCAGGAAAGCTTGTTGTGCCTGCAGTAGGAGAAACTCATTAAAAAAAATAGTGCTTACAGACTAAATAAGACATACCGTGTAACAACAGAAGTAAAAGGGTCAGTCCTCACGGGAGGTTACAAATAAAGACAAGGCTGTACTTTGGAGGGACTAACAAGCCTATTAACGAATCAGAAGCATTTACAAAGGGCAATGACACAAGCCAATGAAAAAAATGGGCGGAGAGTGGGCGGAGCTTTAAGTCCATACTCGAATACAGCATGCCTAGGAGAGAAGCGCATGCGCTGCCCAGGCTTGACCTAAAAACAGGCGCTATGAAGCGGGAAACGCTGACCGCGTCACAGCGCTTTTTATTTTCTTTACTTTTTTTTTTTTTAGAAACATATTTTATTATGTCAATTGTTACACAGCATTCGGCACTCCCTATCTCAGGAAGCCATCGACACGAAGTGACAGAAGTTAATGATCATTGTCAAAGCCAATAGGGCATTAACACATCTCAATGCCAATAGGGCATTAACACATCTCACATAGGTGAGCCCTATTGGCTTTGACAATGCTCATTAACATCTGTCACTTAATCAAAACACTCATTAAAATAAAGTATTTTTAGGGGAACTCCTTTTTTAATAAAAACATTTTAAATTCTGAGAAAAGAAACATAACTTCACTTTCATCATTTTTTTCAGTGATTGTAGATCGGTTAATATACACATTTTTTTAAGGGAAGTTGCATAGTATCAGGGACCCCGCCCATGGGGTTAGATGGTTAGCGAATGTTTATAATTGTAGGACCTTATGGCACAGAGCAGATTTCAGATGGTAACACATGGATGTTGACAACAGAAAAACTACCTTCCCACCACTGTTACTGGAGAGAATATCTATATTTAAAAACTTTCTGCAAAGAAAATTTAGGTATCTGGATCATCATAACTGTGTGTCAAAGAGATCCTGATTAGCCCGCTGTTTCTCTGGACCCTGAAGCTCGTGTTTGACAGAGGCTGATCCTGCAAAGGATGAAGATATGTTTCATTAGAACCAAAAGATCGCCCGCTCATGGAGGGCACAAGGGTCTGTCTTCTATGTGACTAGCTGCATCAGGGTGTTTCTGAGCACACTGCATTGAACCAAATGCAGAATAGCCTTTCCATTTAGAACCGCCAGGAAAGAGTCAATATGTTTTAACAACTATATATGTGAAGCAAGTGGGGCAATTGGTGCTCCAGATAAGATTTTGAGATGGCAGTATTGTGCTTCGTACCGTAATAAGAGAGGGTGAAAAGGAGTGGTCTCCTTCACAAACAAGAAAGTGAAACAAGCATTTGCAATGCAATTGGACTCGCATTTACGCAAGACCTATTGCATTGCAAACGGTAGTCATCACGGACAACGGGAGGGAGGGCGGGGGGAATGCACGGACACCGGGAGTGAGAGGGGGAGGGGGCGAGAAGGCACGGACAACGGGAGTGCAGGCGGGGGAGGGAGGAGAAGGGGGCGAGAAGGCACAGACAACGGGAGTGTGGGCAGGGGGAGGGGGTGAGAAGGCACGGACAACGGGAGGGGGAAGTAGAGAAGGCAGTAGGAGGACCTCATTAAAGAAAATAGTGCTCACCGTCTAAATAACATGTACCGTGTAACACTCGAAGTAAAGGGGCCAGTAGCCATGGGAGGATACAAATGACGACATGGCTGTAATAAGAAGGGACTAACAAGCCTATAAACGAATCTGAAGGCAGCATTTACGAAGGACAAAGACACAAGCCAAGGAAAAATATGGGTGGGGGAGTGGGCGTGGCTTCCCTCACATACTGAACTACAGCAGATCTTCACCAGAGCAGCGCTTGCGCGCTGACTCTAGGCTCGACCTAAAAAGTGCCACAAGCAAGCCAGGTTTGAAATCCTCATGAGAATAAAAGGTAATCCATTGCTAGATTTTAGATGGTGCCACAAGAGTGCAGTGAAAGACTATTTTTCTTTACGGTTAACTACTGCACGAGATATGCATGGAAATGTCAAAATGGGATAACTTCTTACAGCATAAAAAAGCTTTAAAAGTTAGAAAAAGTGCAATGATGTGGCCTGCACTGATCGCGCCACAGCGCCTTCTGTTCTTATGATGGGTAGGGGTAGCGAACTGGAGGGAGTGTGGGAGACAACGGGCAATATGGACAACAGGAGGGAGGGAACAAGCAACACGGGTAATGGGAGGGTAAAAAAAACACTATGGCCTGCCCAGTGCCAGCTGAGTGATAGCGCTTTCTTTTGCTGATGATGGGGGGAGGCAACATAGACAACGGGAGTGCGGGAGGTGGGAGCAAAGAAGCAACACAGAAAATGGGAGGGAAGTATCAACAGGGACAACAGGAGTGTGGAAGGGGGTGAGAGAGATGAAGCAACAGGAACAGCAGGGCGTGAGAAGAAACAAGAAAGAAAACATAGAAGAAAAAGCCACAGGGATAATGAGGAAGAAAAAGTAACACAGACAATGAGGAAGAAGGAGAAGAAACTCAATCACAGCATGATTAGTGGAAGGACACTAATCAAGATGAATCAATCAGTACTTGGTCCATGCTCCACAGGAAAAGAAGAGACAGTGAAGCCGGCAAGCATTGGCCAATTAGGAGGCAGCAAGTATGAGTGACAATGAAGCCAATGAATGGTAAACAATTGGCACACTCCAAGCTCCTTGTAGTATACAATATCTGTCTTAGGTGAGACTTAAAAATGTCACTATGGTGATGTTCAATGATGGTTATCAACCAAAAAAATCACTTCCTGCTTAAAACACAGCCTCAGAAAGGCCTTCTTGCAGGGCCATACTCCTGTCTTATAAGTTGTCAGTGGTAGAAATAAAACCCCTGCTTCTGTTGCAGTAGGCATTGAAACAAGCAGCTGAGCCTCTGTGCATTTTATGGAACACGTTGTAAATACTTTCTGCTTCCAGTTCCCAAGTTTATGCCAAACAAACAGCGGAGGGAGTCTTAGCCTCAGATTCAGGTGTTGTTGCAATCACCTTAAGGGTGGCAGCCTCAGCCTCGCTTGCAAGTGGTTTCGCAACCACTTTTAGGTTCTGGGAACTCCTGGGATGCTCAGGGTCCAAGTTATGCTGAAGACTAATCGTGCAAAAATCAAGGAATGACTTCAGTTGAGGAAAGGTCTGACTTGAGAAGTAAGACCTTTGCCGCTGTCAGGAATGTGAGTCTGCTGGGGCTCCTCCCTACGTTTAGTGATTTGTGTGCAGTGGTTTAATCTTTCTGGGTTGTTTTACATATGTTCATTTTATCTTTACATTACTTCCTCGTAAGTCTTGCTCACCACCAGAGTTACGTAGTGAGCTTTAGCTCCACACCAGAACCCTCCAAAGCAAATTAGCATCCCATGCCTCCCCAACATGGCCGACCCCCTTCATCCTTGACCCAGTATAAGGGGAGGGTCGACCCATCCCACTTCCTGTTTCTTTTGTTCTGCGCTGCAGACTCTTCCAGAGCACGTTTCAGGTAAGTGGGGGCGAGGTCCTGCTCAAGCGGGTCACACAGCCCTGGGGAGGAGGCCCTGCGCAAGTGGGCTCATTTTCTGGGTTCCCCTCCCTTCTCCCCACACCTCATGGCTCCCAGCTGGTGCCTGTGCAATGGATTGGCCCCCTTGGTCAGGATCCTCCACGGGGAAAGGGTTTTGGGTATTCTTGTACCTTGTTGACTGGCTGTTCTCTGCCTCATCTTTCTCTATGGGGGCTCTTCCCGACCAGAGGGTCTACATGGTCCTGGGCCGTCATGGGTCCGGTTCATCCACTTGTAGTCCCATCTGGATTCCAACCCAGGACTTGGTGTTCATCGGGGGTCCCCTGGACTTGGTCAATGGGATGGTGTTCTTTCCTGCAAGGCGGAGGGCGCCCTTGAGGGGGGACCTGTGTTGTTTCCTGGCCTCGGTTTACACCTCTGTCCATCAGGGGTTGCGGTTGCAGGGGTTGATGGCTGCGGCTGTCGGTGTGCTTCCCTGGGCTTGTCTTCATCTGTTCCCATTGGCGAACCTTCTCTTGTCCCAGTGGTCTCCTTGTTCCACGGATTCTGTTCTGCCGGTGGTTGTGTCTCCGCAGGTTCGGTCCGATCTTGGTTGGTGGTTGGTGGTATCCAGTCTCTCCTGAGGTCTTCCTTTTCTGGTGTCCCCTTCCCGGGTGGTTACGTCCATTGCCAGCCTGAGTGCAGGGGGGCGACATTGGTTTCCCGGTCTGTGCAGGGTCGGTTGGATCGCCGGCAGGCGGGTTGCTGGTCCAACTTCCAGGATATGTGGGGCGTTCCTTTGGCTTGTCTGGCCTATGCCCCAGCCCTCTGGGGGCATCCTGTTTCTGTCCGGGTGGTCACTCAGGTGGTGATGGGCTGCCTCATTCCCTTGAGGGGTTGCTGGAGTCGCTCCCTTTGGTTCCTTGCACAGGTTCTTCTGTCCTGGGCAGTGGTGATGGTGTTGTCACTCTGGGCTGTTTTTCTCCTGGGGAGGGTAACCTGCATGGCGGTTCCCTTGGGTGGCGTCTTTCCTCCCGTGGCTTCCATATCCCTGTGGGTGACAGTGTCCCTTCTGTTGCAGGCTCGGTTTGGATGCCCATCAGTGGCTCTGTTTGCTTTTCGGTTCACTGCTCACTTGCCTTGCTTCTGCGCTCTCCTCCCGTGCACTGGGGCATGGCGGTTGGATGCACTGTTGTTCCATTGGCCGGGCTCCCTGCTTTACGCTTTTCCTCCGTTTCCTTTGTTTGCGTGAGTTATGTGCATGATTGGCCTGGACAGGGCGTTTGTTCTGTTGGTGGTACTCGGCTGGGTTCACCGCCCTTGGTTACCTTGGCTGAGGGAATTGGCAGTCCTGGAGTACTGGGCATTCTCGGCTCTCCCTTGCCCTTTGCAGAGCCCTGCGCTTCATGTGGGGCTTCTGCGTCTGCTTCATCTTCGCGCCTGGCTTTGGTTTTGTTGAGCCTGCTGTCTCGGGGTTTCTCCCTAGGGGTGATGGTGTTGCTTTTGAGTCTTGTCGCCCGGCTCCTCTTCTGTCTTGTTCGCAAGAATGTTTTTTTTTTCTCATTGGTGTGTTTCTGTGGGAGTTCACCTCTGTTTCTGTGGCCCCGAGGGGGGTGTTAGCTTTCCTTTCTGATGTCTTTGCCTTGGGCCTGGCCCCTTCTACTCTTCGGGCTCAGTCGGAGGCCTTGCGGGCGTTCTGCATCCCTCTGTTGGACGGTTTGGATCCTTGGTGGCCGGTTTGCTTCGGGGTTGTTTCCTGCAGTGTCCTAGGGCTGTTTGCCTTGCACCATCCTGGGTTCTTCCGTTGGTGTTGGGGTCCCTTCTGGGGGGTCCATTTAAGCCCCTTGGTCTGTGGCCTTCTGGTTCCTCACCATGAAGGTGGTATTTATGGTGGCCTTCATTTCTGCGGGTCGGTTTGGGGAGCTGGGGTCCTCTCAGCGCTCTCCTCCGTTCTTGCGGGTACTGCTGGTCCTGCTGGACCGTATTGTGTTGCATCCGAATCCTGGGCTTCTGCCCTCGGTCCCCTCGGTTGTCCTCCGGTCCCGGAAGGTTGTGTTTCCTACTTTCCCCCAGATCGTTGGGTCTCAGGTGGATTCTGCTCTCTCGCTGTTGGTTGTCCATCATGGGGTGTTGCAAAATGGTTGGCAAGGACTGCGTCTTTTTGCTGCTGTGACGTCTTGTTTGTCACTGTTGGTCCTGTCCGATCTGGTCATTAGCCTTCTCTATCCACCCTGGGTGGTTGAACTCAGCTGTCTATCTTGCTGGCCTAGGTTGCACGGGTTCTGTGGTGTCTGCCCAGGTGCAGGATCAGTCTACCACGGGTCTGTCTCCTGGGCCTCGTTCAGGGGATCTCCACTGCGGATCTCTGTGGGCCGCTTCCTGGTCCTCCACATCGGCTTCATGTGGTTCTTGGGGCTTGGTAGTTCTACAGGAAGTGGGATGGGTCGACCCTCCCCTTATACTGGGTCAAGGGTGACGGTGGTCAGCCATGTTGGAGAGGGATGGGAGGCATGGGATGCTGATTTGCATTTGAGGGTTCTGGTGTGGAGCTAAAGCTCACTACGTAACTCTTGTGGCAAGGAAGACAATACTTGGAGTAATGAACATTACCGGTAAGTAACCCGGGCATTCTCTTACATTCATGTCTGCTGTTGCCTGGGCACGCCCAATGTTGAGTACGATGCAGGATATTCTCCTGCATGGGTTCATATTTGCATCTCCCTTGGGTCGGGGTGACATCTTTAGTTGCGTCATTCGCGCTCCCATCACTGTCTTGGGAGAACGTGCTGTAGATTTGCGGGACGTGGCTAATGGTGGTCGCAAGGCTGCTGTACTGGCAGCATGTGTAAGGCACGTCTGCGTGTGCCCCCTCCAGGAAGATCTCTGTTGCTCCTCACTCTTCATCGATGCTTGTTACCTCTTGCGGATCGAGAAGATCAGAATTCAAGACCACCTACCACAGCCAGCATAAGAAATCAGATTGAGAACATAAAAGATAAACCACCAATACAATAGAGACCTGCATGGCTAATCAGAGCTGTCAGTATGCCACATATTAGAAGTGTGCATCTATCACATCCTTATCCATCACCAGTAAGAGCTGCGTTACATAACATGATAACCGCGTCTCAGTGGTCATCAAGAATGTCATGGAAACACTTCCCACATAGGATCAAAGCCTATTGATTATTCTAATTTGTTTTTAATAAAGCACATTGCTGCCCGAAACAAGCTTCCAAGCGCTATCAGCTCTAGCTGGAGTGAGGATAATTAAAGATGTTTAGGGGAAAGATAAATTTTCAGTTGCTTACTGAAACTGAAAAAGATGTAATCTATTCTCAAACTAATGGGCAACAAATTCCAGCATTGTGGTGCCAGATATGAGAAGGAGCGACCTCCACTTTTAATTCTCTTGACTCTGGGGAGGACAAAAAGACTGGTGGGTATATTTACAAGGAGATAGCGCCACCAGAACATCACTTTTAGCAACATTCTGGTGGCGCTATGCCCTTTTCCATATTCACAAAGCGGCGCTAAGCCACTTTGAGTGGCTTAACGCCGCCTTGTAAATATGGCCCCTGTACATGCATCACTTTGCGTGAAAGGGGCGTGCAATGGGTGTTGCTGCATGCGTTGCACTGCAACACCTATTGCATTTTGACGCTGCCCTAGATTTACAAGGATGTGTAAATCTGAGGCAGTGCCAAAAACTGATGCCACTGAATATCAGGCGTTAGAGTGGCGCAATGAGGAGAAATACTTTTATTTCTCCTCGGTTTTGCTTTTTCTCTGTGTGCTACATTCTGAAGCACACCTAGAAAGAGCAGAGCACCATTAATGATTGTTTATGTGTAGGAAGGTGTCCTTTCCTGCACATAAACAATCATTAAATAATGACGATTTGCTACTTCTATGTGTGCTGCATAAAGCAGCACACATAGAATTAACAAATCACCATTATTTATTGTATATGTGCAGGAAGGGAGACCTTCCTGCACATAAACTATCATTCCCTGCAACGCAGGCACCCTTGCACTATAGTGCAAGGGGGCCTGCATTGGCGCAAGGCAGCTAATTTTAAATGCCAGCGCTAGAGGAAACGCAGGGGTGCGCCACTGTATTATTGTAAATACGTCGCATCCTTGCATTTTAGAACTGTCGGAGCGTGGCGCTGCCAAATTTGGAGCAGCTCCGTGCTCCGATATTTCCTTGTAGATATGCCCCCAAGATTGCTAGACCTAATTAATTTGTTCCTGCTCAGGAAGCTGCCAATCATCTCTTAACTGGTTCAATCTGGCTCAACAGCTTCCTTAAAAGCAGTCAGATGGCTCCAATAAATCTGTATTCTGTAGCATGAGTATCTCAGGTAAATTAATAGGGGTGGCAAGTACAGGTTCTGGCACAGTTAGTTATTATTTAGATTTGTACCTCTGAAAAACAGGCAGGAATGGCATCAAACAGGTTATGTGTTAGGCAGCAGAACTGGGAGCAGGCAAGAGCCTCAGAGAGGAGATTTACAATAATGTGTGACTATTGGAGTTCAGTAGTTGAGACAGTCACCTATGAAAATGCTAAATCCACCTCCAGCATCCAAGATATTTGCTCGCATCGCCCCGGCGTGTACTCGGTGCCCAGTTTACAAACCAGGTTTCACTTTCACTTTGTACAGTGTGCATGCAGAACAGCACGCTCCTGTGTCCGCTCCATACGAGGAGCTCGCTGGAAGACTTGTTGACCACAGATCAACGAAGCTGCTCTCAGTTCGAGCCACTCACCTGCCCGACAATCCCTCTGACCACAGGGAAGATAGGGGGGAAGCCATGCCACTTCCAGCAAATGCCTCTTAAAGGCAGTATTCGAGGACAGCCAGTTCCATTTCAAGCCCCATTCTCAAAAACTCTGGAAGTTTTCGCCTCCTTCTCCCTGCAAATATTTGTTCTGTCTGTCTAGTGCCTGGCGACCGTCTTAGAAGAAGCCTTCTACCAACATGCGAGGGAGTAATACATGGAGAAAGGATGTGCACAATGAAATCACAGTAAGACATTGTAAATGGGTTCAAAGTTTTGCTGGGTGAAAGTTGGGCTCAAGGTTTGTTGCAGGACAGGAACCAGCCATGGGTGATCCTCAGCAATGGCCTGCACATCACAAGGTCCTGTGGTGTGCAGGGCCTTGAGGCTGCTTTATGGACCAGAAAGCCATGAACAATGTGGAGAACCACTATGGGCTGGAAGTTGTCCATGCCACCAGTGGAAAAACATAGGATTCGCTGATTATGGGCAGAATGGCTCAATGCAAGGCGAGGGCTTTCTTCCACGCACAGGTTTCAGCTCTGTCAGGTTGTCTCTTAGTCCTTTCCACTTACCGACAGAATGGAGTTCACCTTTTCTTCTCCTTTTTATCTTCAGTTCCATCAACAACCGCTGAGCCAAATGGACTGATGTGTGATTCCTGCTTCTCGGAAAAGTCTGGATCCTGCCCGGACCCAGGGACCATGGAGTGCTCTGGGATGGAGGACAAGTGCTTGCAGTTTGTCATAACTGTGACCACAGGTAATGGTGAGGATGGGACTGTGGGTCAGATCCAACCTCAGGCCAAAAGGCACTGGTGCCCTAAGACCAAGAACTGCATCTTTTGTTACTTCTTTATATAGTGTAGAGCTCGCTTCTAGGCACAGCGGATTGTTTTTACATGTTTATCATAACAGGTGGTTCTGTTGAGAAGCATGGTGCCACAATATCATTGTAAAAATATTGTCTGACAGAAATATTGTCCCATTTGAAATAATATTACAAATGTACACGCAATGGGATGGTAATATTGTAAACAATTTTTAAAACACACTATTTATGTCAGACGATATTTCTGTATGCAATATTCTGACATACAACCGTAGGCGAAACAGTTGAGGTGCAGGGTTCAGTTGCGGGAAATGTAATTGGGACGATGCTAGGTAGCAGAATGTGCAGTTAGCCATTAGATATTTCCATCACATATAGTTGCACATTTTCCCATTCACTGCATTGTCTCACCCATCTTGTCCTGTCCCTCATTGGGTACCAGCAAGAGCATGTCATAGGTTTGTCCCATACCTTGAGCCACAGTTACCACGCTTTGTTTCTGGCACATACATGGGTTGCAGCTACGGGAAGAGATCTCAGCCGGGCTGAGCAAATCCATACACTGGCATCAAGGATGCCCGTTTGTAAACAGCCTCTATGCGCCCAACACAAAGTGGCACTCTGTCGCGTCTAATGAGAAACATAGAATGTTTGAAGAGTATGAGGGTTGAGTGCTGTCAGCTAGTTGTGGACTCTGGCAGAGAATTGTTGCATCCCTTGCTCAAACAGAAAAAGCCAGAGTAGGTAAGCTGTGGCCTCTACTGATGTGATGGAGGACCAGCCGCCATATTTTGAGATCCCCACCTGGCTGATGGTGGGGGAAAGGGGTTATTTATTACATTGTTGTAAAAGCATATCTGCATTTCTCTCTACAGGACTGGTGGGCTACAAAGCAGCCTTCTCTGGATGTGCAAGTGAAAGTTACTGCAGGAATTCACCGGTCCTAAAGTCAGGGAGACTAACAGTCAAAATTGACATTAACTGCACAAGTGGTGACACCAGCCCAACCTCAAGGCCCAGCACTACTCTTGAAGACAGCACCGATGACGGCATTGGGACTGACAGCACCAGCACTGATATCAGTGACAGCACTGGCAACAGCACTAGTGTGGACAGCGGTGTGACCAGCAACCCCAACATGCATCATAGCACAGGTTTCACCACGAGAACAAGTTCCATGATGGATCACAATACAAGCACAAATCCCAGCATGCATATCAGCACCAGCAGTAGCCCCAGCACCAGTCATATGATCACAAGTACCCTCACTAACAGCATGAGTAGCGGACCAACCCGAGACACCAGCACTGCCAAGAGTGGCACCAACTGCATCAACCAGGGGCCTCATCTGCTCTTACCTGCCCTGACTGTGCTGTTTCTGCTTAAACTCTTTACCTAACCTCAGGTAGCATGGGGATGTTCAGAGCTGTTGATATCCTTGCCCAAGCATTCTTGAAGCACTGAAGATTTTTAACAGAATCTTCACTACTCTGTTCAACGGGCGAAATAGATCCACCCCCCACCCCCACAGAGAGTAGGGTCAAGATAGTTCTTGTGGAAACCCATGTACCTTTTAATGGTTTAGCACACAAAATGTTGGTAGTAAAATCTATTACACTAGTAAATGCAACATGAATGTCTGAGCCACCATCCAAGCAGTGAATCGATTGAGACATCTGAACAAGTTGACACCCCATTGCTCATGACATGTTTCATTGAAGGATGCTCTGGTGAAAATCCATCCGTCCTCCTGCCAAATGCATTATGTACCCTTTCCAGACTGCATTTCTAGTTTCAATGAAAGGCCGCCTGGGGCACCATCAATACTTGTGCATTTAATATGATTTAGTAACAGGATTTATGTGGCTGAAGGAGGGGGTGCCTACAAAGCAGTCGCATTGTCATGCAGTTGTTCCAGCATGTCCTCTTAGACAAAGAGGACATTACTAATGTTTGTATCTGAGGTGTATGAGGTTATGAGTAACATCTCACTGCACTAGGGATGGGGCTGGTGGTTTCCAGGCAAGTAACAAAAACCTTTAATGATGCAAGTCCTCAATAGCAACCCTGATACAGATGCATTAGTTCTCAGAAGACTTTGCCTCCTTCCCAAGACGGCCCATTGCTGGAACTAGGAACAGCCATTCATGGAAAGACTAGAGTTCAGCTGCAGTCGACCACTGTACTCTGGGTATACCGAGCCTCATGCTCCATCCATGTTTGTATGTCCTGGACATTAAGTGACTTCTGAAAGTATAGCTGTAGCTCTACACCTTTTTCTCACTTGAGTGAGCTATATGTGAATGTCTCTAACAAAGCAATAAATATGAGATTTACAAACTTTTTATTTTGCTTTTTACATGCTGCAAAACTGTTGAGTCCATTTCAGATACTATGAATAATTGTTTGGGATGCAAGAAAAACCGGTTAAAATATTTAAATTGGGTACACACTTTTATCTGCTTAAGTTTAAACATACCTTTATGCCTGCAACAATGCCGATTTACTGACTTTTACATCATTTTAAACATGTCTTTTATACATACAGCTGTATATGGCAGGAGTGTTATGCTGTCATAAGGTCTTGGCTAGGGTTGCATGACACAATATCGACCGCCAAAATATTGGTTTACCTCAATATTGCCAAATAAATATTGTTCATCAAAATATCATTACCCTATACAAAAACAAGAAATACAAAAATATCACTACAAAAGATTTGCCATTAAAAAAATCTAAAATAACATAATATTGAAAACAAAAATATTGTTAACATAAAATGATAAAAATTTCGTAAACTACATCGATAAAACAATTGCTTAAATAAATGTAAAAAGTATTAGAACAATTCACTATGAACATTATAAACCCAAAAATAAGCCATTCACAAAGAAAACATAAAACAATACCATTAACAAATAAACGCAACATTTTATACATTTATTTTGAAACCATATTTACTCACTATACAATTAAAATAAATATAAAATTATTTAAAATATTTTAACACCAAAAAATAAACTAGTAATCAGAAATGAACACGATAAACATTAATTGAAAACATATTGTTGCAGAGTCATCCTGTACCCTGGGCACCTCCATTTTTTGCTGACTGGTACTGGTGGTAACTGACTGACTGCCCCTGGGCTCTACTTAACTAAGCTCACGGCCAGTGCTATGCTGAAGACACACTTAGAATACAATGAAAACACCTCCATACACAAGGGTACACTATGGGTTAGGGTACGCCTATGAATGGCATGACCTCCCCTATAAGGCCTTAATACATAATAGGGCAGGGGGATTAAAACTACCTTTAAGTCCCTGGTATATAATAGGGCATGGCAGTTTGGAGGGCAGCAGCCCTTTCTGCACTTGCATTGTCTACACTGCTGACACCTGAGGTCAGTTTAAAAGCAGCCCTGTGTTACAGGACTGCTTTTAACATGTACATTGTGCCCAAACTCGACTCTGGTGTTTGGGGCACTTATAAATTAATAAACTACAATATTTTGGCATAGTGGAGACCGCCAGGGTCTCCACTAGCTGTCCCAATGTTGGGGAGCTAGGTACTTATATGAAGGACCCTTATAAAATAGGTTTTGTATGCGCTGGGGTTAGTGCAATTGCACATTTCACTCCCCACATTGTTGTAAAGTGCTTCCCAAAGTCAACATTTGTACTAGGAGCACTGTGGAGGGAGTATCTGCAATATTTGTACATATTCAGAACCCCTAAAGTCTCCCCCTAGGTGTTCCAGGGATGACAGGTCCTGTAGATAGAGGCAGGATCCTCATAAAAGATGTTTTGTAAGCTCTGATTTTGGAGAAATTGCCCAGTTCATTTTCCCCATTGCAGATCCCCAGCCACATAGGTTACCATGGCAAGAAGCTATCAACTAATAATTCCCACCAGGAGAATCATAAAAATATAATTCAAGGACTTACTAGAATGGTATTGGTAAATCCAACAATATGCTACTGTTGAATTTATCCTCAATTGTACAGATAAGAAGTTATAAGACTTGCCTGTAAGCCAAAATGCAGCCTTCCAGTGCACTGTCCTGATTGATCAGAGTTAAGTGGATTAGCCACACTGCTTTGATGAGGGGATAAGTAGCCTCTTGGGTTAAAGAGCCATTCTTGGAGGAGTGGGCTCTGCTACATAGGAATGCCAGAGCAGGGGGAGGGGTCGTAAACAATAATTTTCAATAGAAGAAGGAGGAGACAGGCAGAAGAAGCCAGTTTCATTTACACCCCTACTCTTTGAACCCAGCCAGATGGCAGGCTTAAGGAAGGAATGTGCGGATGCTAGGGGGTGGGAGAATATGGAGATATGTCATCCTGGAGGTTGGTTTAGTCAGCTCTTGCCTCTCTGCTGGGATTTCAGCCATATTTAATTTTGAAGAAATTGTGCTTTCTGGGAGACCATTGTGCCACCCTTTGGATGAAACAGTCATGTCATCCTGCAACTCATTGGATAGGAGTGCCCTCCTGTGGGACCCCAGAGATCACTGTAGAAGTATTTAAGAGGGGCATTGCCTCTCAGATCTGCTGCTTGAAACTACAGAAGAAGAAAGGTCCATGCTGGAAGTTTGATTTGCACAAACCAGGCCCTGCACTCTGAATGACTGCACCTGCTGCACTATCTGGAACTACATCCTTGTGGATCAAACCTGCTTCAAAAGAACTAAAGAGTGGACCCCTGCAAGCTACAGGTTAACAGAGCTCACCTGGACCATCACCATCAAGATTCCCAAGAACGGGGGTACTACAAGTGGATTTGTAAGCGTTTTGTCCAAGTGGATTGTGGGAATTGAAGTCCCAAACTTTCAAGGACCATCTTGGAGCTTCCAGGCCATTGGAGTAAGATTTGGACACTCAAAGGAACTTCAGGAAGAAGTTCCAGAAGTTTGAAGAAGTTTGGAGCAACTTTGGAAAAAAGCTCCATAAGTGGACCGACTCAACCTGGCCAGCCAAGCCGGCGACCCTCAACCGCAAGCCGGCCTGCCCTCCAGGTTCGTCTTGCTGAAAAGCTCCGTAGGTCCAACTTCCATAAGTTTGACCGGGAGCTCGTCGCAAGGCAAGCCCGCACACTCTCACCAAATCCGGAATGGCTGAGAGCTTTGAGGGACACTGGAAGAAAAGCTCCAGAAAGGTTTCTAAGTCAGAAGGTAAAAACTTTGACTGAGACCTACCGCGAAGGGTAGCCGCGCATAGCTCTGTCACGCTTTGCCTGAAACTTTGACTTTGTCCAGATCTAGCGCGACCAGATGCCCCAACAGGCGCTATAAGTTTCTATGTGCTATTTAGTGCTAAATCTTTAAAACTTCATATCTCCAGTTCTCTACATTGGATCTTTTTCATCTTGAAGATAACATGATTTTCTATTTGCATAAATTGATGTTGGATTTTTGTTGTGAGTTGTGTATTAATTATTTACAGAATTGGTGTTTTTAAATGCTTTACATACCTGTCTTTGAAGTTAAGCCTGCTTGCTCGCAGCCAAGCTACTAAGGGTGGAGCATGGGAATAATTTTCTAAGACCTATTCTGAGCCCTATATTGTGTTAGTGGCATTATTGCCAGTGGTAGATGCATATTTACCATTACTCATGATCCACTTTCCAAAGCATATAATATAACATTTTTCACAATTACAATAAGTTATATAAATACATATAATAGTTGAACATAATCTTTAACTGGCATCCATCTAATAAGAAACAAGCTGCCAAAACTAAGCAACGTAAACCATTAACTAAAAATGAACTTTAACTAATTGCCTAATGCTAATCTTAAATTGAACCACTAAATTAATCTTTCACTTCATGTCTTCAAACTGTTGCTGCCTTTTATAAAATTGCACATAAAAATGCCGTCCTGCTCATCAAAAAGACCAACTTCCAAAAAGAAAATCTCGGCAAACACTGTGAAAAAGTACATCAATATAATTAAATGCTAAAGTACTGTAAACCTCTAAATGTTAAAAAATAAAATGAATAACCAAACACCCCTACAACTAATGCAAAAATTAATCTACACATTAAATTAAAACAAACCTCTATCTAACAGAAAATGAAATAGAATTTGACCCACATCACAACAAAAATGAACAGATGAAAAAAAGAAGCACATTAAAAAGACAGCAACTTTGTACGTTTAAAATGTGAACCTTGAAAACTTACTTACAAATGTTGATTGTACATCAAATACAAATTAATAGTAAATTAATAAATATATCCCTCTAACATTTGCAGATATATTATCAAAAATAGCCATGTACATCACTGCCCAGAAAGGTATAAAATTAACGTACGTGATATATACATACAGCTGGGAGACCACAAGCACATAAAATCTGCATTGGAAATGTACAAAATACTATACTGTGCTTGTTATTGAAGGGCTACAACTAGAAATAATGCCATAATTAATGTTAGAGCGCACAACTACCCCCTCCAAAATAAAACTGCGATGGAAGTATGACACGGGTTAAAAGACCTGAGAGAAGGGAGCACTATTTCCCAGAAGTCCAGAGGAACACTCCTAAAAATATACTTCCAAATGTTCTTGAACACACAACAGGGCACATGCCAGGAATCCCCAATTTAAAAAGATTAATAGCACACACCAAAAAGGCCACAAGAAAAAACCCTGTGGTTTGTAGAAGATACCAAAACAGATATTCCTGAAAATGTAACTAACACACATGCTGAAAAACCTTTTTTTTGTATGACAAAAAACAATAATGACAAACTAAGTCATACCAAAATTTGGACGATTAATGGCACATTTAAATTGTGCCCTCTCCCATTCACACAACAGATATGCACCATAAATGGTGAATATCATAACAGGAACATATCCCACATTTTACGTGTTTCTTCGCAACAAGCAAAGTGCTGCTTACTATGAACTACTTAGCTAAATTAAAATAAAAGCTAATAACTACTTCCCCCCCAAAAGTCAAAATGAACTTCAAACAAGCAATAATACAAACAATTTAAAAAATCTAGCCCCACAGACCCATACAAGCCATGTCATTTCAACCAAAGCATTTGGAGGCATCTCCGAACATCTGCCCGAATTGCAAGAAACAGCCAATTTGAGTATGAAATTTAAAAAATTAACAGCCTTATCATATCCATCAGTAGCTATGCTCTACAACCTCCTCATAGAATCCCCCTACTACCAAAGCTATGAGCTTACTCCATCACAGCGGTGACAAATACCCTGCGTGCTGAAATATAAATTCCATTATATCATATGGGATTTATATTTATACTGGTGAGATATCCGTCACCATTGTGACGAAGTAACCCGCCCGCCAAGATCTAAATCAAGCCCTAAGTCTATTTTGAAGACACTTGGCTTGGTAGATTGCACCTTTCGGGCCACAAATGCCAACACAAATTTCAAATACCACAGTAGAATGTCTCTGACAGCACCTTGGCATCAACAAGCTAAAACCAACAACGCTGATATCATCCTGCCTTGTACTAATTCTTAGAAATACTTAAAAAAGAACAACGCTACCAAGAACTTAGAACATAGAATAGAACAATCTTTAAGTCAAATTAAACCTAAATTATCCAAACAGACCAAAGAAGTGCACAAAATGCTAAAATGCAAAGTAAAACTCTTTATAAATAACAAAGGCAGCTGCTACCTAGAGAGTATAGACAGAGCACTTGTATAAACCACCTAACAGTCCAACTTAACATCCAACAAACTCCAACAATAACAGTATTCTAAATGTTTTTATAAATATTATATACATTATATTTATTAATTAGTCTAAATAGACATTTTACATTTAACAATATGCAACAAGGCTGATAAAATTGATTGAATTTAAAATTGCTAATAAATAAATACAGTTAAACACAATAACAGAAAAAGAAAAAACAATCCCAAACAAACATAACATAAAAACTACATACAAAATACAACATTTAATTTAAAACATCATAAAAGCAGAGAAACATAAACATAGTGTGAGAGGCTGGCCTGGTATATGCTGTCCACTAATTAACGTGGGCACCCTGCACCAGTCCAGACAACCCTTATGGTGATTTAAGAGGTCTCAGACAACCTTAGAAAGCCATCCAAGTGGCAGCTGTGGAGAGCAGCCTTCAGGCTAAGCCTTGAAGGAGTGTAAAGCAGCTTGTTTTACCAGAATGCAATCTTATTGTATAGATTAAATGAAAAGAGAACCACACAATAGTTATAAAAAATATGTATTTATTATATAACACTATCTAGTACGTTACAGTATCTCCTACACGGAGATAGACACAAAGCACACAATACTTAAGCGGGAAAAACGACAGTAAATAGCACTAATACACAGTGGGCCCCAGGGGGGGACCAAACTATATACTACGAAAGTGGTATAAGAACCATGACTCAAGTCAGGACGATGTCAAGAATTGCTGGGACCCCAAGGAATCACCCAAGGTGAGTAGATAGGGACCCCACGGAGGACGGGTGCAGTGTGGGAACACAACTGCGTGCTCCGTACAACTCTATGTGAAAGTCGCGGTTGGAGTTTTAGAGATTAAGGACCTTCCCAGTGGACTACGAGAGCCACCCCACCCGTCGATACCAAAGTACCCAAGTTACCTAACCCAGGAGAGCCGGGTGCATAGGTGTGAAGTGGCGTCGGAAACCGCCGTCGAACCCAATGGAAGACTTCAAAGAAGAGCTGCTGCTGGAAGGGAGAAGAATGTCTGTTGGAATCCAAACGTGGATTCTGGTCGAAGAGTACCTGAAAGCAGAGGGGACAGATTCTGGGTCACTTGGGAGTGACCAGGTGCTCGGTAGGCGAATGCCCACCGATGTCGGGTGCTTCAGGATAGTTGATGGTGACCTAGACTCTGCAGCTGCGGGGACCACGCGACGTCGAGGATGACCAGGAGCCAGATACGAGCTGTCCCACGAAGGATGTCAGGTGCTGAGGGGTCGGTGTCCGGCGGGAGCACCAACAAGACTTGGCAACAGCAACCCACGCAGAAGGTCAAGGAAGTGTATGGTTCGGACCAGCAAGGTCCAGGAGACTCACCACACACAGGGAAGTCAGAGTAAGCCTGGAGAAACCAGGGGAGCCCAAGAAAAGCAAAGTTGACCCTCAAATGGACCCACAGGCCGGAGGCACAGGAATCGCGAGAGGACCTCGAGCAGCTTCACAAAACAGCAAGCCACGGAGCACTCGTGCGAGGTGGATGAAGATCTTTGTGCAGAAAGTTGGGGCTACTCGGAGCCCAATGCACTTGGTAAGGAATTGCCAACAAGCACATGCACTTGCAAAAGTACACGGTGTACTGGGGTTCAGGTATTGCAGCCCCCACGAGGGATTCTGACCTCTAACTTGGTGAGAGGGCAGCTCGGGCCTCGAGAGAAGTACAAAACCATCTCCTGTGTTGCTGGACCCTTCGGAGTCCGTAGGAGCTCGGGATCAGCAGACCGGTCAGCAGTGTTGCGGTGCCTGAGAATGCAGGGGAGTGACTCCTTCACTCCAAGGGAAATTATCTTCAGTTGTCTTTGATGCTCCACAGGTCCTGCACAGATCCTGTATGGTGCACAGGCACAGACGATGCATCAGACTGAGACAGAGACGGAGTCAGGCCCAAACGAAGTCCAGCGTGCTCAGACGGTCGAAGTGCAGTGGTTTCAGGTTCGAATCTTGTCCACGACGAATCTAAGGTCCTACGAATCTAAGGTCCTACCCCCTTAAGTACCCACGGGAAATGGTTGGAAAGATTCAGGGGAGGGTCTGGACAATGGAAGGTTACTCCCATGTCCTTTGTCCAGTTTCGCGCCAGAGTGGGAGCCAACGGCTCCCAGGACTGGTTTGAACTGTACTATGCACAGGGACACCAAATGTGCCCCTCATGCAGACTTTCAGTTGCTGGCAAGTGCACCCACCCAGCCCTGATACACTAAATATTGTCTGGGAGGTGGTCATACCTCCCTGTGACGGGATGCCTATTGTTCTACCTTCTCCGGCTTGAGCTTGGCTCAGCAGCAGGAGGGCAGAAATGTGTCTCTGGTCGGCAGCAACCATTTTGTGCAGTCCGGAGTTAGAAGGCTGGTACCGGTAACGCCAGGGACCCCACAAAGCTCGCTTCTGAGGGGTGGAATCATACCTCCCACACCGGTTACCGATGTGGGGGTATGATTCCAACACCAAACACGATAGGGTTTGTTTCAGCCGTTTTAGAGTTGGTCATCACATGGTCGCGTAATGTCCCTCTATATATTGTATATGGCTGCTTCACTGACAACCCGGGAGAATAGACTCCATAGGCTGCAGGGGTGTCCTGCTCATTCAGGGGCACCCTCTCACTTAGAACCAAGCACCCTGCCTTCAGGATTGTAAAGGCCAGCTATAGGTGTGACTTTTAGATTTTAAGTGCAGTGACCCTTAGATATAGTAAACCTATATCTTAAGTAAGTGGTGCATGCACCAACTTACCCAGGCTGCAATGGCAGGCCTGTAGTTCCATTTTGCATGGCCTCTCATGGGTGGCATAATACATCCTTCAGCCCATGGGAGGCCTCTGGGGTACCTATGCCCTGGGTACATGTGTACCATATACTAGGGACTTATAAGGGTACTCCAGTATCCAACCTGGACTGTACCTAAGTACATAACATAACACGTTAGGGAGAAAGCAGATATACTGGGGTCCTGATTAGCAGGATCCCAGTCAGAATAGTCAAAAACAGTATTACATTTAGCAAAAAGTGGGAGTAACCATAAGAAGCAGATCCTACTTTCCTACACATAGCAAACATTACTCACCCAAAATAAAAAAAGTAAAAAGGACTTACAGTTCGGCAGCTGATGTCGATGATAGTTCTCCATTCCTCCAAAAAAGCGAATCCACAAAAATAAGGAAAATGTAACCCAAAAAAATGTAAAAATGAAATAACCAGAAAATAAATCCCTAAAATCATTCCACAGTCTCAGGAAACCATAAAAAAACAAAATTTGTTTAAAAAAATGCTCCTGGAAAAGTGAATAGACAGAAAGTAATATTGGTTAATAAATAACCAAAATAATTTCCAACAAACAAAATGTATGCCAACAGTAAAAAAGTCTTCCACTCTGTCAAGAAAAACTCAAACAATACAACATACCCACCCTCACATAACAAACACCCCAATAAATCTAAATACATTACACATGCTGTAGTATGGCTTTCGTCACTTTAATGTGCAACCACAAAACCCAACAACACAAAACTATGTTACCACAACAAACCACTATACCATTCTACAATATCTACCCCTACCCACATTCCCACTACCTCAAAAACTCCAAATCATTACTTAGAAGTAGCCTTACCTTATCCGGAGACTAGAAGCAGGGAACTGAGACCGACATGAACCAAAGTTTGTCTACAACGACATTAACAGACTAAAAAATATAGTTAGTGGTTAAAAATGGGTGCCAAATGAATTAAATAAAATGAAGAACAAAAATATTTTGTAACATACTTATTAAATAGTATTACAAAAATAATATAATTAACAATGGTAGTAATTAATATATATTTAAAATATACTTTGTTATAAAATTTATATTTGTGCGAATAAAATGTATATGTTAAAAAATATTTAGAGCCTCATTACGATGTTGGTCGGAAAGACCGTCCGACCGACTCGTCCTTGGAAACCTTCCAACCGACACGACCGCGAGCTCTCCGACCGACGTATTACAATGCATAGCAGGTTAAACTCCGCCCGAATCGTTCGGAAACCATTCCGCCCGACCGCGTTGGTCGGAAACATGTCCGAACCGACCGATTCAGTCGGAAATGCAGTCGCACAGGCATTCCGCTTACTAACAAGACTCGGTTGAGCCGACGAACAGATGACGATGCATCTGATGCGGTTTCGGAACCGTGTCGGTTTGTGTTACAAATGGCAAGTGTAAAATGATAAAATCAGTCACAACAACAAGTATAGGCAACACCAAATAAAAAAATAAAATACTAGGCACGCCCACGAATCTACCTATATAAAGGGCCAAAAAATGACCATGATCCTTTGCTCAAACACTATTGCTGCCAGCCCATAGAAGTCTGTCCACATTCCCTTCTCTCTGCCTTACACACACACACACTTCACCCACCATGCAACTTGCACAGATGTCTATTTTTTTGTTTCAAAACCTCCTTACAAACACACCCTCTATTCTATATTCACACTCACACTCACCATGCCCTTGAGGAAGCAGCCATGTTATACAGATGAGTTGATAGTGCTTGTAGATGAAATAGTCAAAGTAGAGCCATATTTATTTAGGAACCTAGTCCAACAGACCCCCATCGCCCAGAAAAATAGGATGTGGACAGGATAGTCAACAGGGTGAACGCTGAAGCATCTGTCCCATGCTCAATGTAGGATATCAGGAGAAGGTATTATGAAGTTAGAAGCAGGGTCAAAAAACTGCTAGCAAAACAACATGCAGAAGCCCAACGGACTAGCGGTGGCCTCCTGCACCACCTCTGCACTTCACTTCCCGGGAGGAGGTGGTGCATCCCATCCTTCCGCCGGAGAGCATCTATGGACTCACAGAAGGACCAGAACCTGGTAAGTACCTACTCCACATTCCACTAAAGTTATCAATAACACCTCTATAGACATCACTTTAAAGGACATAGTTAACTAAATGACTGTTTTTATATATCAAAAACTATAGTCAATGAGCATGTGATGTGTATGTCATATAGATAAACCACAAACCTGCAATGAAAATGCATAAAACTATTACCATGTACACACTTCTAACAAACTCACAGCAAGGCTTTTTGCTCCAAACACTAGTCCCCAGTGTCAGCCGTCTTGCCGGCACATTTCCACTCACTCTTAGGAAAGCAGAGTCTCAGGTAGGCTGGTTGGAATGGGTGGGAAGGTGGGTGTGGGCCTACGACTGATGGGAGTATTAGTGACAGCAAACACTGCTCCCACACAGCACAACAAGCCCACCTGGAACTATGCTTTTCTGACAGTGAGTGGAAATGTACTAGCAAGATGGCTGGCACTGCTGCATGGTGTCTGGAACAGAAGGCCTGGATGGGAGTTGTAGTCAAGTCAAACAACAGGCACCAGTGTCAGACATCCTGATGGTACACTTGCCCTCATTGTCAGGACACTACTCTTCCTGGTGGCCTGGTTAGGCTGGGTGGGAGGAGGAGTGTTTGCACTGACTACATCTCCCATCAGGCCCTGTCCTACACACACTTTCCACCCAGCCCAAACAGGCCACCAGGAACTAAGCTGTCCCTTATAGTGAGTGGAAATGTGCTGGCACGATGGCTGACACTGGGGATTGGTGTTTTGAGCACAAGGCCTTGATGGGAGTTGTGGTCAACTCAGACAACAGGCACCACTGTCAGACATCTTGATAGTACACTTCCCCTCATTGTCAGGACATCACTATTCCTGGTGGCCTGGTTGGGCTAGGTGGGAGGAGGAGTGTTTGCACCGACTACATCTCCCATCAGGCCCTATCCTACACACACCTTCCCACCCAGCCCAAACAGCACACCTGAAAATATGCTGTCCCTGATAGTGAGTGGAAGTGTACTGGCAAAATGGCTGACACTGGTGTTTGGAGCACAGGGCCTTGATGGGAGTTGGCTTCAAGTTCAACACCATGCAGCAGTGTCAGCCATCTTGCAAGTACACTTCCCACACTGTCAGGTACCCATTGGCCCAGATAAGCTGGTTGGGATGGGTGGGAGGAGGAGTCTTTACTGTCACTACAACTCCCATCAGGCCTGGGCCCACACACACCTTCCCACCCAGCTCAACCAGCCCACCAGAAAGAGTGGTGTTCAGACAATGAGTGGAAGATGTCTGACACTGGGGACAGGTGTCTGAGTTGACCACAACTCCCATCATGGCCTTGTGCTCCAAACACCATGCACCGGTGTCAGCCATCTTGCTAGTACATTTCCACTCACTTTCATGTAGCCATAGGCCCAGATGAACTGGTTGTGCTGGGTGGGGGGAGGAGTGGTTGCCATTACTACAACTCCATCAGGCTCTGCTATACACACACTCTTACCACCCATCACAGTCAGCTCCCCTTGAACTCTGCTTTCCTGGAAGTGAGTGGGAATATACTGCCAAAATGACTGACACTGTGGACTGGTGTTTGGAGCACAAGGCCTGGATGGAATGTGTGGCCAACTCAGGCACCAGTGTCACACACCTTGCTAATCCATTTCCAATCACGGTCAGGAAACCATTCTGCCATGTGGTCAGCTTTCTCTGGGTGGGAAGAGTGTGTGTAGGACAGGCCCTGATGGGAGTTGGAGTAATGGCAACCACTCCTCCTGCCACCCAGCACAACCACTTCATCTGGGCCTATGGCTACCTGGCAGTGAATGGAAGTGTACTAGCAAGATGTCGAACACTGTTGCATAGTGCTCAGGGCCTTGTTGGGATTTTGGATTCAAGTTCAACGCCATGCAGCTGTGTCAGCCTTCTTGCTAGTCCACTTCTCCTCACTGTCAGGTAGGCATAGGCCCAGATGAGTTAGCTGGGCTGGGTGGGAGGAGGCAAATTTGCAATGGCTACAACACCCATCAGGCCCTGTCCTACATACACCTTCCCACCCACCCCAAACAGCCCAACAGGAACTATGCTTACCTCACAGTGTTTCAAAATTTACTAGCAGGATGTCTGACACTGGTGATTGGTGTTTGACTTTGCCACAACTCCCAACAGGGCTCTGTGCTCCAAACAAGTCCACAGTGTCAGCCATTTTACCAGTATATTTCCACTCACTGTCAGGTAGCCATAGGCCCAGATGAACTGGTTGTGCTGAGTGGGAGGGGGACTCTCTGCTTATGACTACAACTCCCATCAGGACTTGGCCCACATACCATGAAGAGTGGTGTCCTGACAATGAGGGGAAGTGTACTATCAAGATGTCTGACACTGGTGTCTGAGTTGACCACAACTCACATCATGTCCTTGTGCGCCTCACACCAGGCCCCAGTGTCAGCCATCTTGCCAGCACATTTACCCTAACTGTCAGGAAAGCATAGTCCCAAGTGGCCTGTTTGGGCTGGGTGGGAAGGTGTCTGTAGGACAGGGCCTGATGGGAGATGGAGTCAGTAAAACACTCCTCCTCACACCCAGCACAACCAGTTCATCTGGGCCTATGGCTACCTGACAGTGAGTGAAGTTGTACTGTTTAAATGGCTGACACTGGGGACTGGTGTTCAAAGCACAAGGCCTGTATGGGAGTCATGGTCGACTCAGACACCAGGCACCACTTTCAGCCATCTTGGAAGTACACTTTCCCTCATTGTCAGAACGCCACTCTTCCTGGTGGCATGGTTGGACTGGATGGGAAGGTGTATGTAGGACAGGGACTAATGGGAGATGTAGTCATTGCAAACACTCTTCCTCCCACCTGGAACTATGCTTTCCTGACAGTCAGTGGAAATGTACTGGCAAGATGGCTGAGACTGGGGACTGGTCTTTGGAGCACAAGGCCCTGATGAGAGTTGTGGTCGACTCAGACAGCAGGTACCACTGTCAGACATCTTGGAAGTACACTTCCACTCACTATCAGGGGCAGCATAGTTCCAGGTGTGCTGTTTGGGCTGGGTGGGAAGGTGGGTTTAGGACAGGGCCTAATGGGACATGTAGTCAGTGCAAAGACTCCTCCTCCCACCCAACCCAAACATATCATCTGGGCCTATGGGTACCCGACAGGGAGGGGATGTGTACTATCAAGATGGCTCACAGTGATCCCTGGTGTCTGAATTGAGCATAACTACCATTATGGCTTTGTGCTCCAAAGACCAGTCCCCAGTGTCTGCCATCTTGCTAGTCTATTCTCCACTCACTGTCAATTAGCCATAGGCCCAGATTAAGTGGTTGTGCTATGTTGGGGGGGGGGGGTGGTTGACATTACTCCAAATCCCATCAGGCAATGCCATTCACACCCTCATCCCAAACAGCACCCCTGTGATCCTGTTTTCATGAGAGTGAGTGGAAAGGTACCAGCAAAATGTCTGACACTGGTGCATGTTGTTTGGAGCACATGGCCTTGATAGGAGTTGGCTTCAACTTCAACACCATGCAGCAGTGTCAGGTAAGTTGCTAATCCACTTCCCCTCACTGTGAGGTAGGCATAGGCCCAGACGAGTTAGCGGTGATGGGTTAGAGGATGATTATTTGCTGTCACTATAACTCCCGTCATGCCCGGGCCCTCACACACCTTCCCACCCATCTCAACCAGCGCACCTGGGACTCAACTTTCCAGAGAGTGAGTGGAAATATGCTGGCAACATGTCTGTCAGTGGTGCCTGCTGTCTGACTTGGCCACAACTTCCATCATGGCTTCGTGCGCCTCACATCATGCACCAGTGTCAGACATCTTGCTGGTACAGTTCCACTCACTGTTAGGTATGCATACTTCCAGGTGGTCTGTTTGGGCTGGGTGGGAAGGTGTGTGTAGTATAGGGCCTGATGGATATGTAGTCACTGCAAGCACTACTCACACTAAACAGACCAACAAGCCCACCTGGAACTATGCTTACCTGACAGTGAGAGGAAATGTACTTGCAGGATGGCTGACACTAGGGAATGGTGTGTGGTGTGGGCACAACTCTCTGCAGACCCTGACCTACACACTCTTCTCACCCAGCCCAAACAGCCCATCAGGAACCATGCTTTCCTCACAATGGTTCCAAATCCACTAGCAGGATGGCTGACAATGGTGAATGGTGTTTCACCTATCCCCAACTCACATCAAGGACTTGTGCGCAAAACACCAGTCCCTAATGTCAGCCATCTTTATATAACAATCCCACTCCCTGTCAGGAAAGCAGAGTTTCAGGGGGGCTGGCTGGTCTGCGTGGGAAGGTCTGTGTAGGACAGGGCCTGATGGGAGATGGAGTCCGTGCAAACACTCCTCCTCCCAAACAGCACAACCAGCACGCATGAAACTATGCTTACCTGACAGTGAGTGGAAATGGACTAGAAAGATGGCTGACACTGGGGACTGGTGTCTGGAGCACAAGGGCCTGTTGGGAGTTGTGGCCAAATCAGACACCAGTATCAGCCATCTTGCCAGTACATTGACACTCACTACCAGGAAAGCAGAGTCCCAGGTAGGCTAGTTGAGAAAGGTGGGAAGGTGTGTGTAGGACAAAGCCTGATGGGAGATGGAGTCAGTGCAAACACTCCTCCTCCCACCTAGCACAAGCTGCACCCCTGTAACTCTACTTTCCTGAGAGTGAGTGGAAATGTACTGGCAAGATGGCTGACACTGGGGACTGGTGTGAGGAGCATAAGGCCCTGATGGGAGTTGGTGTCAAGTGAGACACCAGGCACCAGTGTCAGAAGTTATCTGGGTGGGAGGAGGAGTATTTGCAATGGCTATAACTCCCAACCAGCCCTGTCCTACACACAACTTCCCACCCAGCACCAAAAGCCTACCTGGAACTCTGCTTTCCTGACAGTGAGTGGGAATGTACAAGCAAGATGTCTGACACTGATGACTGGTGTGTGATTTGTCCACAACTCCCATCATGGCCTTGTGATCCAAACACCAGTCCCCAGTGTCAGCCATCTTGCTACTACAATTCCACTCACTGTCAGTAAAGCATAGTTCCAGGTAGGCTGGTTGGGAAGGTGTATGTAGGACCGGACCTAATGGGAGTTGGAGTAACAGCAATCACTCCTCCACACATACAGCACAACCACTTCATCTGGGCCTATGGCTACCTGACAGTGAGAGAAGGAGTACTATCAAAATGGCTGACAGTGGGGACTGCAATCTGACCCTATCACAACTATCAAATATGCTTTTGTGCTCCAGCCACAGGTGACAACCATGTTGCAAAAACACTTCCCATCATTGTCTGGACAATACTCTTCTTGGTGGCCTGAATGGGCTGGGTTGGTGGAAAGGAGTCTAAGTTTCACAAATAGACCATCAGCACTGAAACCTCAGCTCATGAAATTAGTTAGACACAAAATAGCAGAAAGCAGAGTTTGGCATCTCATTTGACTATGGAGTCAATTTACAAAATACATGATCTGTTTAGGCACAAAGCTAAGCAGTCACACATTTGGCTCCTTACATACATTCACTTGTGTGTCATGAGATGAGAACAATAAGCACCTCACTCACACCATGACCACAAAATTCAGGGTAAAGAATTAGACTGAGTGTGTAGGCAGCCACACCTATGTGACTGCTGAGATTCGGACCAAGCCCAGTACACAGGCCTGACAAATGCCAACAATGGGAACTAAAGAGTACGTATGTCACCGTGAAAGTACAGATGTGGACAACACCAACCCACCTGTGTCATCCACAGAGTGTCAGGTACCAGTCAATGTCTTTGGACATGTAATGAGAACTAAACACAACATGCCCATTTATGCACATAGGTGGACATGTTCACTAATCCCCCTTTCTTGTCAGAATTGCATTGTTCTCCAAAAACATAGGCCAGCATCATGGATGAAAGAGGCCAATCTATCTTCATTAACTTACTCTTAGGTTCAGTCATCTATGTAATGGGTATGATTTGAGGTGCAGTGGACATTCACATCAATAATTGTGTCATTGCTGTTCCCACAGGGCGAGCTGGGAACTCCACTGGAGCAAAAGAGGACAGCCAGTCCCAGACTCTGGCCGACCAGGAGCTCTCTGGCATTGGTGACTCCTTGGACGACGAGGACCAACCTGGCCCATCAGGTTTGGGTCAGCCCATAGCACCAACACCAACTACAGCAGGATCCACTGCGACCACTCCTGCCTCAGTTGACAACAACCAGCTGACCCCTACCCTGACGGACACAGCAGCCCGGGACACTACCCTCAGCACAGAGCACTCTGGAGTTGACGGACAACAACACCCCGTCAACGAGGAATGAGGCTCAGTCTTGACTGTGCCACCAACAACTGGGCCAGTTCAGGTGGGAATTGGTGGTGGGAGGCTCTGTGGGGATCTATGCCATCATGCAGCTGATGTTGCCAAGGAAGATCACCCAAACCTCTCCCGGGTGATCAACGCTTACCCGGGAGACATGGGCCAGGTTTTAGGGATCCTACACAACGTGGAGCAATTGCAGGCAGTGCAGAAGCAATGCCTGGACAAGTTTAATCAGAAAATGGACAATATGACTGGGGTGCTGCTGGACATTGGTACCAGCCTCTGCCAAATAGCAACTCACCTGACCACACCTCCCTGTGTGCCAACAACATCTGGCGCATCAACATCTGCCCAATCCATAGGGAGGGACGTGGAGTTTGGCGGAGAGTCCATAGTACCCCAGGAGCCTGCTGCTGAGGGTTCCCCTGCAAAACGTGGGAAGGGTCATCCGAGGAAGAAACCCTGAGAGTCATATGGCAATGCACCACCCCCAGGAAGTGACAATGTGACCCTGATATCCTTCATTGTGTGCCAAGCGTTCGCTTTGTTGGCTGTCATCAAGAACTGTCCCACATTGGATGGAGGGTCAAAGTTGAACTTTGGACTCAAATAACTGTGGCTTTACCTTGGAGAATTTCATCTACAAACACCATCAGCTCGTATCTGCACGCTCTGTGTTTTTTTCTTTCTAAGCACACCACCATTGTGTAGCTTTATTTCATCACTTCATGCACAAAAAATAAAACACTTAACACTGAAATACATGTTCATGTCGTGACTTTGAATTAAAAATATACATATTATAATGACCTGCAAAATCACAAAGAAGAAAGTGTCAACAACATTGGGAACAAATCACTACCAAAAAGTAAACTAAGGGCTCTTGAGTAAATGTACCTTGGCACAGCATGATAGATATACACAACCAGGACCTCACACAACCCATGGTACAGGGTACATATCACTGGAAGTCAATTGTCTAAAAAACTATCACTATTTGCCTGCATAATCAACAATCATGTGAGCAAACCAGTTCTTCATGGTAAAACTTTGATTAGAAATCTCTTTGGATGTGAGATAACAGACAAGGCACACCTCAATATGGAACACAGGTTTGTTCTCCAGATACAACTTGGTGCCTGAACACAAAGTAAAATCACACCACAGAGTAACGAAAGGCACTAAAAAAATAATTAAATTGACTATCAGGTCTGAAGGAAGTGCGTGCCAGGGACTACAGCAACAGTTCAATGTCGGAGTGTGCCACAGCATCATGTGTCTGGTTAGGTCACAACTTTGAAGTCCACTATGTCGATGACATGGCAAAGTACCCGGGTAAGGAGAAACATAGAAGAGTCAGGAAATCAGGAATAAGATAGCACAATTCATCAAACTATGTAATCTAGGCTCACGGGTAGCACTGTACATGTTAACCTGAAATTCAACTAACCATCTTAGAAAAAACTCAAGCCAAATATCAGACACTCAAAAGCATACATACACATTGTACAACAGCAACACAACCACAAAATATTGGGGTTGGTCACCTCCTCATTGCATACTTACAGTCATGTGAAAAAGTTGTGGATAAACTGTCGTCTCAAATCCAAGCCATCATCATTGTCACCACTGTCATCATTGCCCAGTCCTGGATCCTCCCTCGCTAGCACTTGCTGGTCTCTGTCGTCCAATATGAGAGGTATGCCCTTCCGTATTGCCATGTTGTGTAGCATGCAGCAAGCTGCGATGATCTGGCACACCTTTAATGGTGCATATTGGAGTGCTCCATCCATCCGATCCAGACAGCAAAACCTTGACTTCAGGAGGCCAAAAGTCCTCTCCACGACTTGCCTGGTCCTACCATGGGCCTCATTAAAGCGCACTTCTGCTGGGGTTCCTGGGTTGCGCAGTGGTGCCAGTAACCAGGGCTGGTTGGGGTATCCAGAGTCACCTGCATTGAACACAGAAAATACTTGAGTTGTCTGACAACAGATCACTATCTGACATACAACCAACACACACTGCAACATATAACTTCACCTACCAACAAGCCAGGCCCGGTCAGGTTGCAGTTGAGACATCAAATGGGGGATGACGCTGTTTCGCATGATGTATGCGTCATGTACCGAACCAGGGAAACGGGCGCAGGCATATGAGATGAACATATCCGCCAAACACACCACCTGTACATTGATAGAGTGGTAATGTTTACGGTTGCGATAGACCTGTTCATTGGCCTGTGGTGGGAACAATGCAACATGTGTGCCATCAATAGAGCCAATGACATGGGGTATCCATCCCAAGGCTTAGAATTCACCATTGATATCAGACCACTCTCCCTGTTTTGGAAACTGGATGTAGTGGTCCAGGTAACGGAGCAATGCCTGCAACACATCCCGAAGGACATTGCTGAACATGGCCTGGGACATTTCACCCGATGTTGCCACTCTGTATTGGAATGATCCAGTGGCAAAGAAATGCAATGCTGCCATCACCTTCACCTTGGGGGTCAGTGCTGTTGGATATGTGCGACCCGGCTGAAAATGAGGTGACAACTGCTGGGACAACTCTTCTATCATTGCCCTTGTGAAACGGTATTTCCGGATGCGGTCCCATTCTTCCATGGTTTGTAGGTCTGGAAAGGGCCTGTACACTGGAGTTTGTCTGCGATACCTATGTGTAGAGTGTAAACACAGTTGGTGTTAGTTCACAATGTACAAACCAACATGCATTACGATAACCCCACCATAAATAGGAGCACACCTAAAACTAGTTGATAATGGAAATACACATTTCACTGAAAGAGGTTGACCTTAGATACATATCACAGTATTCTGACCCTTGCTCGATATGTTGCCAAGGTATGGTGACACAGCAATTAGAGTGCAGTAGTGTAAGATCCACTAGTGTCTGTCACCGTTCATGTAAAGCAAGCATGATATACTCAAAAACTCACCGCCAAATAAGCCAAAATATAGGTTTGTGAGAACAATCACATGGTTCAAATGTACCCACAATAGGATCATGTAATTCCAGATATGTGGGACACCACATACACACAGCATCTCACAATGTAAATTATGCACACTACTGTCACAGGGTGGACAATGTAATGTTGTCATGTCTGCATTACACATACAATCACATACACAAACCATTAACTATGTTGAGGTTGCACATAACGTGGTTATCCACTTAAGTCTGGGACACAAAGATGTACTAGTAAATCACATATCAAACCTAAGCTTATGTGTCTGCTTAATGTCATGATGTAGTCATTCCTTGGTAAATGCAGTATCCATGAGTTGGAAAACACACCACCTTTCCAGTCTCACATCACACGGATCGCACACAGGGTCACACTGTCCCGTAATGCAGTGACTAGATAAAGACTGTACTTGTATTGCCCCAAAAATGCATTGTGACTGTGACCAAGCCTAAGAGGCTAAATGGAGTTGTTGGTTTCCCAGTTATTAGCCTCCCAATCATTGTGTCATGTGCCCCTCAAGGTTAGGTCCTCATGGGAGTGTGAGCGATTCAGTTAGCTGTCCATTTCTCCAGGAAAAAGCTGCCACCAGCCATGAATTAGCAAAAAAATACAACAATTGCTGAAGTGTCTGCCCTGCAGATCGATTATTCATAGGGCGCGGTAGGCGCAACATACCCGATTCGGCCACAGCCATAGGCTGGCAGTTGTTATGGTGACAGACGCGGGTTTAGGATTCTGTTCGCATGGAAACCGACTCGGTTACCTCCCACTGCCAATGTATCAAAGTCACCCGTGGTTCGATCATATTATTTTGAACCGCACAGTACGCGTGTTGTCTGTAAGGAATGTAATTCATTGGACAGATTTGGAAAATGCGACCGAAACGAAACTATCTCTTTGCCCGCAGGGAGTGAAGACTGCCTCTGCGGTTTAGAATAAAGTCTGTCTGTTCCATAGAGACTTCATTTGCCTGGACTACCTGTATTATTCATCTCTGCTGCTGTGTCCACATCCTCTGGGAGCTACTATGGCACGTACAGAGGGCAGGGCCCCAGCCTTCACCCAGTAGGAAAACCAGGTGCTGCTGGACACCCTCCTGCCTCTGTACAGGCAGTTGTATGGAAAACCATAGGAGCAGGTGAGTGATGATCACACTGCATTCTCATTTAACATGGGTAATAACCATGCACTACTGGCATTAGGAATCTCAAATACAAGCATGTAAACTGTTTCTTTGAAAGTTTTAAAGCGTGTAGATGACTATTCTGGGCAAGTACACTGCTGAACAAGTGTATGTACTGGTGTAAACATCTTATCACTGTTCTCATTGGATGAAGTCACCATTGAGCACAGGAGATCTGCACATAATGCCACTTGTCTATCTCCTAGACATTGTTGCCATTCTGACCATGACCCATGTGTACCAGTGTTTTGACTCACAAACACGTTGCATGTGAACTAAGGGTCTGTCACTATGTCATCCTTACAGGTCAACTCCCATCAGAAGGACAAGCGTTGGAAGACCATCGCCCGGAAGGTGCGCTCCGTGGTGGTCGCCAATCGACGCACCCATCATTGCCGCAAATGGTGGCAGGACCTGAGAGGATGTACAAAGAAGATTGCTGAAGTCCAGCTGGGCCTGTTACCACCAGGCAAGAGGGGTGCGTGCCGAACCCTGACCCCCCACTTGCTCCGCATCCTAGCGGTGATCTTCCCTGACTTGGATGGGAAGTTGAGAGCCACACAGCAGCAAGGAAGGGGAGAGTATGTGGCTTTTTGCAGAACTTTTTAAACCATGCATTTTGAGGTGTCTTATTCTGCTGGACCTTTGACAGGTTGTAGGACACCTCAAACCACTGTTCAGTGTCAAAAGATGCATATGCACAAGGATAAGTAGAGGCCTGGTTATGCCCCTTTAATCTTGGAAATGTGAGGAAAATGTATTCATGGTAGTGACAATAGTGCCATCCTCATGTGATCTGAACAAATTACAGCATATGCATAGAGATAACTTTCTGGAATAATGCGATTACTCAACATGTGTCATCACATTGACTAATGTGTGAATTGTTCTCTGTGTGATCACACAAAATTGGCAGTATGTTATTGTTAGAGCACTAAAGTGTAAAAAGCCCATGCTATACATCCCGGTAGCAGGTGATGTCTATGTTGAGGCCTTGGTGAGTTTTGATTGGTCAGTGTGCCAATGTTAGGTCTCAGCCGTGGTGGTCAGTGTAAACCAATGTATCCCATAATAGTTACAGTTTTGGTAACTCAGGTCACCTGTCACACAGGCCTTTCACATGATTGGGTGTAAAATTCCATTTTCTGTATTCCAAAGAATGAGTCCATGTGTTTGACTCTGTAATGGTGGTGACACATGCCAATCTGTGGCAGACAAAGTTGGTCACTGGTGGAAACCAGCATTTGCAATGCAATAGGTCTCGCATTTAGGGGAGTTTGAGCAATTGGCATTGTAAATGTCAATGCCTTTTATTTATGTGTTGTTTTTAAAACAGATAAATAAAAGGCATTGACATTTACAATGCCAATAGCTCAAAGTCTTATAAATACGAGACCTATTGCATTGCAAATGCTTGTTTTAAATGCTTTGTGTGAAGTACGTTGCTGTTTTCCCAGCAGAGGTAGACTGTAGGCCAGTGTTTACGATTTGATAAGGCAGTGTAATTAGTCACAACATGTGGTTTTAAGTAGAGAAGGTTTAGCTTTGAGCTGCTAATTCCTGCTTAACAAAAGATGGTGACATAGATAACCATGAAAGGCCTGGGTAGGAGCCAGTGAAACAAATTGTTTAAGAGCATGTATGTGTTCTGTCTAGAAGTGTATGTGTAATCAAGTGTGACCCTGATAGTAATAAAAGTTATTTCCATGTGAGGATGTCTTACGGTCTTATTTACTGAAACCAAAGAAGTAATACGATTGGTGTGCTGTGACCTACCTTTATTTTCTTATATAGAGGTATATGATAAACTCTGATAAAACAGTGCTGCAATAGTGTGTTACAATTAAAAAAAATCAGTAAGTGTGTAATAATGATGTAAAATAGACATTGTACAAAAGATACCATACGATTGGAAAAGTACATTGTTTGCTGTGGTAACGATATAATAGAGTGTTGTTTTGCATTGTTATAATGCAGTTTATATGTAGAACGAGTTGCAGGGAAGAGAGAGTGTGCAGTGCTTGAAGTGTTTATTAGGTATAAAAGGTAACACACATGAAGCCAGACAATGGCCCACAGATTGGCATGCCCAACTGGTTATGTATACCATAAAGGAATGCCATGGATGTGTACACTTTCAAGCAATGTTATAGACCTGAGCGAGATGTGCACCCCAAATGCCATGAATATGGAGACATGCTGTAGGCTAGTGTATCCTGAAGGCATGCCCAGAATATGTACAAACTGAATAGATGCACTTTAGGAGTTTAACTTGAATACATGGCCTGACTATGCACCTTTGGGAAAAAGAGAGCCCAGTGGAGCTACACATTAGCGTAGAGTGCTGCGTTTTGTGTGATATTATGAAGTGGCGAAAAAGTGGCAATTCTTAAAAATAGTAAGAGCAAAGTGTGCTTAATGTGGTGTGATCCCTTGTGACTAGTTCCGGAGCTGTGTGTGCCAATAACAGAGCTCCTTATTAGCGTAAAGTGCAGCTTTTTCTCTGTTATTAGTAAGTGGGCAAATAGTAATGTTTTATAAAAATAATATGTTTCAAAAGTGAAATTTTAAATGTTGGATGTAGTGTAAGCCCTTGTAACTTCTTTTGGATTTTTTGTTGTTCCATATTTGCAAATAGTAGACTGCAAACAGTTTGTGTATTATCAATGCTAAATATTATAAAGTCCCAACATTAAAATAAGTAAAAATGAAGACAAAATAAATAAAAGGAGGGGTTAGGTAAGTTGTATGCAGTTAGTGCTATGAAAGGAAAATAGCATTTTAGTGTTGGAGCACTCCCTGTACCCTAACTAAAATAAAAGGTTTGTTTAATGTGTGTGCAAAATAAATAATAATCCATGGTTTGTTACAGCTGAGTTCAGCTTGCAAGGTTTTATGTGATTTAAAAGGGCTGAAGATGGAGCGTTATATTATAAAGCTGCTGCAATGTAAGAGTTTAACATGAATATAAAGCCTGGCCTCGTGCACCGGTTGGAGGAAGGGAGCCTAACAGAGCTCCCTATTAACGTAGAGTGCAGCTTTCTCCATAAGATGAAGAAGTGTGCAAAAAGTGGTATATTGTAAAAAAAATCTATAAAATGAGCTGGATGTGGCGTGATCCCTTGTGACTTCATCCGGATGTTTGTGTGCGAATAACAGAGTTCCTTATTAGTGTAAAAGTGCAGCTTTATCCGTAATATTAGGAAGTGTGCGTAAAGTGGCAAATCATCTAAGAAAACCATATAAAGTGCGATGGATGTGGCGTGATCTTTTGTGATTCCATCCGGGTGTTTGTGTGCTAATAATTGTGCTCCGTATTAGCGTACAGTGCAGTATTATAAGTAATCTAAAAAAGGCGTTAAAAAGTGGTATTGTCTAAAAAGAATACTTGTAAACTGTGCTGAATGTGGCATGAGCACTTGTGACTTTATTTGGAGCGCTGTGTGCTAATAACAGAGCTCTGTAGTAGCGTAGAGTGCAGATTTGTACGTAATATTTAGAAATAGGTAAAACGTGATAATTTAAAAATATGCAATGTTTTGGCACAAAAATATCACCCGCTGGAAGTGGCATAAGCCCCTGTGATTTCCTCTGGAGCTGTTTGTGGCAATTTCCCTAGGCCCTTTGTGCTGTACATCTTTAAGAATGATTCGAGCTGCTTTTACAGAGCAGGAAGGAAGGGTTTGCGCCGATGCATGGAGTTATTGCTATGGAAGTAAAATAGCATTTTGGTTTTGGAGCACTCCCTGCGTGCACCATTTAATATAACATCACCCTTGGGAGGAAGGGAGCCCAACTGAGGTTTGTATTAGCATAGAGTAGTAATTTTTTTCCATTAGATTAAAAAGTGGGGAAAAAGTGGTATTTTGTAAAAAGAAAACATGTATAGTGCGCTGGATGTGGCAATCAATCAATCACAGAATTTGTGGAGCGCACTACTTACCCGCGAGGGTCTCAAGGCGCTGGGGAGAGGGAAGGGGGGGGGTGCTGCTACTGGTCGAACAGCCAGGTCTTGAGTAGCCTCCTGAAGGTCAGCAGGTCTTGGGTCTGTCGTAGGCTTAGTGGAAGGGTGTTCCAGGTCTTGGCGGCGAGGTGTGAGAAGGATCTGCCGCCGGTGGTTGTTCTTCGAATGCGAGGGACGGTGGCGAGGGAGAGGTCGGCGGAGCGGAGCTGGCGGTTGGGGACGTAGAAGAAGAGTCGTCTGTTGAGGTAGGCTGGGCCAGTTTTGTGGAGTGCCTTGTGTGCGTGGATGAGGAGTTTGAAGGTGATCCTCCTGTCGACGGGGAGCCAGTGCAGGTTCCTCAAGTGGGGGGTGATGTGGCTGTGGCGTGGTACGTCGAGGATCAGGCGTGCGGAGGCGTTTTGTATGCGTTGCAGTCGCTTGATGAGCTTGGCCGGGGCTCCCGCGTAGAGGGCGTTCCCATAGTCAAGTCTGCTACTGACGAGGGCCTGGGTGACTGTTCTTCTTGTGTCTGTCGGGATCCACCTGTAGATCTTGCGAAGCATGCGGAGGGTGTTGAAGCAGGAGGAGGAGACTGCGTTGACTTGCTTGGCCATGGAGAGCGTTGAGTCGAGGATGACTCCCAGGTTGCGTGCGTGGTCGGTGGGTGTCGGGGCTGCTCCCAGCGTCGTTGGCCACCAGGAGTCGTCCCAGGCTGAGGGGTTGGAGCCGAGAATGAGGACCTCCGTCTTGTCCGTGTTCAGCTTTAGTTGGCTGATCTTCATCCAATCGGCGACGGCCTTCATTCCTTCATGGAGATTGGCTTTGGCGGCGAGGGTGTCCTTGGTGAGGGAGAGGATCAGTTGAGTGTCGTCGGCGTAGGAGATAATGTTGAGGTCGTGCTGTCTGGCGATGCGTGCGAGCGGGGCCATGTAGATGTTGAACAGTGTTGGGCTGAGGGAAGATCCCTGGGGTACGCCGCAGATGATCTCGGAGGCTTCGGATCGGAAAGGTGGGAGGCGGACTCTCTGGGTTCTGCCGTCGAGGAAGGAGGTGGTCCATTCCAGGGCCTTGTCTCGTATCCCTGCGTCGTGGAGGCGTGCGCGTAGAGTGCGGTGGCAGACAGTGTCGTAGGCGGCGGAGAGGTCCAGCAGGATGAGGGCTGCGGTCTCACCATTGTCCAGCAGGATCCTGATGTCGTCGGTGGCGGCGATGAGGGCAGTCTCAGTGCTTCCTTGTGACTCCATCCAGAGCTGTGTGTGCTATTGATAAAACTCCCTATTAGCATAAAGTGCAGCCTTGTTTGTGATATTTAAAAATGGGGGGAAAAAAAAAATGTAAGCCCCAGAGACTCCCTCCGGAGCGCTGTGTGGCAATTTCTCTGAGCCCTCTGTGCTCTACAGCTTTAAGTTTGGTTTTAGCTGTTTTGAAAGAGCAGGAAAGAAATGTTAGAGACGCTGCATAGAGTTACTGCTAATGAAGCAAAATAACATTTTGGTTTTGAGCACTCCCTGCATGTTAATTAAAATAAAAGGAACGTGTGCACCATTTAATATAACATCAACCCTGGGAGGAAGGGAGCCTAACTGAGCTTCATATTAGCGCACGGTGTCATTTTTCCGTAAGATAAGGAAGTGGGCAAAAAGTGGTATTTTGTAAAAAAGAGAATATGTGAAGTGCACTGGATGTGGTAAAGTACAGCCTTCTTTGTGAGCCCTTTGTGCTCTACAGCTTTAAGTTCCGTTTGAGCTGTTTTGAAAGAGCAGGAAAGAAAGGTTAGCGGCGCTGCATAGAGTTATTAATATGGAAGCAAAATAGCATATTGGTTTTGGAGCACTCCCTGCAGGTTAATTAAAATAAAAGGAACGTGTGCACCATTTAATATAACATCTAAGAAATATAGTATTGAATAATATTGTATTATAATGGGGAGGCGAGAAAAAAATGTGTTCTAGAAAGTGGTAGCTGCGCACACAAAAGTGAAACAAAATGTAAAATGACAGTTGTATTATAGTGTAGTGTAGGAGTCTAAGCCAAATATAGAGCATGTCTGCGTGCACTCCTGGGAGGAAGGAAGCCCAACTGAGCTTTATATTAGCCTAGAGTGTAGCTTTTTCCATAAGAGTAAAAAGTGGGCAAAAAGCAGTATTTTGTAAAAACAGGACATGTAAAGTGCGCTGGATGTGGCATGAGCCCCTGTGACTCCATCTAGAGCTGTGTGTGCTATTAGTAAAGCTCTCTATTAGCATAAAGTGCAGCCTTGTTTGTGATATTCGAAAATGGGCAAAAAATCATTTTAAGCCCCAGAGACTCCCTCCGGAGCGCTGTGTGGCAATTTCTCTGAGCCCTCTGTGCTCTACAGCTTTAAGTTTGGTTTCAGCTGTTTTGAAAGAGCAGGAAAGAAGCATTAGAGACGCTGCATAGAGTTACTGCTAATGAAGCAAAATAGCATTTTGGTTTTGGAGCACTCCCTGCGTGCACCATTTAATATAACATCACCCTTGGGAGTCAATTAAAAGAAGAGCTGAAGAGTATTCTTCAAAAGAGGCTGATGCGTAGGTGGGAGGCTAGCAAGATTGCCCATTTCGAGTATGGGGAAGGAGCAGGAAAACTACTTGCTTGGAAAACCAAAATGGACCAGCTCCGGAACCATATAAAAGAAATAAAGGTGGATGATGATGCACCCTCCCTTTCCTCGGACAAAGATATCGGCGAGGTTTTTTGGGTTATTTCCAAGATATCTATAAGGATACTTGCATAGAAGACAGAGCAAAAGTGAAGCTCTGGTTGGATGAGATTACATTACCATCTATTAGCCCCAAGCAACAGATAGATTTGGAATGTGCTATCACAGAAGAGGAGGTGAGGAAAGTTATTGCAGGGAGTAAAAGAGGGAAAGCGGCTGGGCCTGATGGCCTACCTGCAGAAATATATTGTGTCTTGCAGGATGTCATAATCTCAGTACTCACTCAACTGTATAATAAGATTTTATTGGAAGGAGTTAGCCCCCCTCGTTCTTGGGATGATGCTACGGTGGTTTTAATTTTAAAACCTGGCAAGAATCCGGCTAGGTGTGATTCATATCGACCGATATCACTTTTAAATACAGACTACAAATTTTTCTCTTCTATTTTAGCAACTAGGTTGGGGATGGTGGCAAATGACATCTTTCACCCAGACCAAAAAGGGTTTGTAAAAGGGCGACAATTAGCAGACTTAACATACGATCTGGTCGGAGCAATTGATATCGCTTCCACCTATGCCCTCCCGTTGGCAGCCCTAACTCTGGATGCTACCAAGGCTTTTGACAGGGTAAATTGGGGATACCTGTCGGAAGTCATGGCAAGATTTAATTTGGGAGACAAATTCCGCCGTACCATTCAGTTGTTATACCAGGCATCGTCAGCCAGGTTGCTGGTTAATGGCATTTTGACTGAGGCATTTAAGATAACTAGGGGAACGAGACAGGGTTGCCCTCTCTCTCCCCTGCTCTTCAATATGTATATAGAGCCTTTTGCACAGAAACTCAGAGATAACTCTAACATCATCCCTTTTAAATATGAGGAGTGGGAGAAGAGGGTGGCCCTGTATGCAGATGATATCCTTATACTGTCAGCAGACTTGGATTCAGCCTTTCCGACAGTTATAAAACTGGCAGAAGAATTCGGTCAAATATCGGGTTATGAAATAAACGCGGGAAAGACGGAAATCATGACGTGGAATATTAGAGAAACCCATTTCCAGATCAGTTCAGGTATGCGATACTTGGGGGTCAGAATAGTGCAGGAAGTAGGAAAAATCGCAGAAATAAATTTAGTGAGAGTTTTCAGAGAGTGTCAGAAATTGATGAAGTCATGGGCCCATCTCCCCTTATCCATCTTGGGGAGGGTAAATCTGGTCAAAATGACAATTTTACCTAAGATTACATTCCTTTTTAATACGATCCCCCTTTTTTTTGACAAATCCCTGATAGTTAAATTTCAACAGGACATAAACTCCTTTATCTGGAAATATAGATCAACCAGGATAGCCTGGAAAAAACTAAGGAGAAGGAGAGAGAAAGGAGGACTGGCGCTACCTGACTTGCAATACTATGCCTGGGCCTTCCAGCTTTCACATTCTAGAATGTTATTAAAAATGCCTCTGAGCACAGGAGGGGGAGACATGTTTCGGGCTATGTTAAGGGGTGCTGGTATATCGGAAGAAGGCTTTATGTTTAAATTTGGGGACCAAAAATTCTTTAAAAAGGTTAAACTTAAGGTCCTTCATACAATAGCAAAAACGTGGGCCAGATTAAGAATTGTGGTAGGGCTTCACTACTTTTCAAACTTTGCACCTCTCTGGGAATCACCAGGTTTGCCGGAGTGCCTCCAGGATAGTTTGGCGATACCACTAAGAGAAGCCGGGGTAAAAGTGTGGGGAGATCTGATTAATGAAGATTCGTTTGTTTCATGGGAACACCTAAGTAAGAGAGTAGGGACGGGCCTCTCAAAGTTCAAGTATATCCAGTTAAAAAGCTGGGCACAATCCCAGCTAAATCAGAAAAAACATTTTGGCAAGGGCAGCAGCCTGGAACAACAGCTAGTTGAAAGGCCGGCAGGAAAGAGGGAGGTTTCATTATGGTATTGGGCTATTGAAGAGGCAGTAGACGGAGAATTTAAGCTTGCAGACGAGCTATGGGGTGAACAGATCCCGAATACACTGTGTGAGTCTCTATGGCAAGACTCGTTTAGAATTCTCTTTAGATTAGTTAAACCTGCTTGGTTGAAGCGGAATCACTTGTTCACCGCCCATAGGGCATACCTATCCCCTCTTAGATTATCTAAATTTTTGAAAGGATCCCAAGTTGTATGTAAAAAATGTGGGTTGGCTGAAGCATCGGATACACATATGTTTTTGGACTGCCCTTTTATTGCTTCTTTTTGGGAAGAGGTGAGGAAGACACTTGAGAGCGTTTTAAGAGCACCAATTCATATAAACCTGTCCTTGATAATCTTCGGTCTTAATAGCGATATTGTAGGCCCTGCCAGATCTTTGCTATTTTACTCAATACTAATGGCTAGGAGACAAATCTGTAAATATTGGGTAGATCCAGCTCCCCCAACCATTCAGACTGGCTGACCTCATTATATGAGGTCTCCAAGATGGACATGTCTAGAACCTGCAGTAATAAAAAACTCGCATATTGGGACTTGCTTATTCGGTGGAGGTAGTTTTTTTTCTTTTTTTTTTCTTTTGGGTCCTATGATTAAGCCTTTTTGGATACTCCCTGGACTATTGCATGCCTTCTAGGCTATCGATAAATGTCCATCAGGTTTTTTCAAAGACCTAGGGGCCGATTCCGATCTCGGCCGGTAGGGCTCCGAATCGGATTCGGCTTTACCGGATCCGATTCGGAGCCCTGTTTCCCGACCGAACCGTACACGGGTCCGGCCGAGCGAGTACGATGCGAAATCTCCGACCGACTCGTCCGGGCGTCCCGACCGCTCCGACCGACTCGCTCCCGGCTCGAACCGCTCCGACCGACTCGCTCGGACTCGACTCGCACCGCGCAATGGAGACGTTTCCCGGCCGGGTAAGTACGATGCGCGCCGCGAGCAGTCCGACCGAGCCGCGCACTCCGGCTCGTAAGAGCTGTCGGAGCCGTACTTTGGGGGTCCGTGTCGGACCCCCTGTACACGTAGCCGCGCGAGTCGCACACAGGGGGGACCCATGGGTCCCCCCTACCTGTGCGTGTACGGCGCGAATCGCTTCGCCGCGTACCCGCTGTAGGGGGCGCCCTTGTCCGACTCGCACCCATTGAGTCAATGGGAGCCCGCGTACGCGTTGTACGACCGGCTCCCATTGACATCAATGGGAGTCCGACCGACTCGAGTCCGATAACATACGGACGCATCGTACTCGTTCGGTCGGACTGCACGGGTCCGATTCGGTCGGAAATCTCTCCGGGTTCGGCTCGGTCGGAGAAATTTCCGGCCCGAATCGGAATCGACCCCCTAGTTGGAGTAAATCCGGCCTAAAATTGTACCTTCACAGGCTGAGGCACAGAGAGACCCCATATGTAAAGCCAAGGATATCCCAGGGTATCAAAGTAAGGTTACAAAAAGGCGGTTGGTTTAAGGCGGTTGAAGGCGAATGAGGACTAAAAAAAAAAAACTAAAAAAAAACATCACCCTTGGGAGGAAGGGAGCCCAACTGAGGTTTGTATTAGCATAGAGTAGTTCGTTTTTTCCATAAGATTAAGAAGTGGGAAAAAAGTGGTATTTTGTAAAAAGAAAACATGTATAGTGCGCTGGATGTGGCATGCTTCCTTGTGACTCCATCCAGAGCTGTGTGTGCTATTGATAAAAACTCCCTATTAGCATAAAGTGCAGCCTTGTTTGTGATATTTAAAAATGGGAAAAAAAACTATTTTAAGCCCCAGAGACTCCCTCCGGAGCGCTGTGTGGCAATTTCTCTGAGCCCTCTGTGCTCTACAGCTTTAAGTTTGGTTCCAGCTGTTTTGAAAGAGCAGGAAAGAAACGTTAGAGACGCTGCATAGAGTTACTGCTAATGAAACAAAATAGCATTTTGGTTTTGAGCACTCCCTGCATGTTAATTAAAATAAAAGGAACGTGTGCACCATTTAATATAACATCACTCCTGGGAGGAAGGGAGCCCAACTTAGCTTCGTATTAGCGCATGGTGTAGCTTTTTCCGTAAGATTAAGAAGTAGGAAAAAAGTGGTATTTTGTAAAAAGAGAACGTTTAGAGTGCGCTGGGTATGGCATGTGACTACATCTGGAGCTGTGCTGTGCTATTAATAAAGCTCTCTATTAACCTAAAGTGCAGCCTCCTTTGTGATATTTCAAAATGGGCAAAAAATGATTATAAGCCCCAGAGACTCCCTCCGGAGCTCTGTGTGGCAATTTCTCTGAGCCGTCTGTGCTCTGCAGCTTTAATTTTGGTTTCAGCTGTGTTTAGAGAGCAGGAAGGAAGGGTTAGTGATGCTGTATGGAGGTACTGCTATGGAAGCAAAATAGCATTTCAGTGTTGGAGCACTCCATGCACCATAAGTAAAATAAAATATTTGGTTAATATTTGTGCAAAATAAACAGTAACGTATGCTTTAGTTACAGCTGAATGACGCTTGCAGGGTTTTATGTCAACTGAAAGGGCAGAAGATGAGGGGGCATATTAGCAAGGGCCTTATCGCCGCTTTAGCGGCACTTTTTGTCGCTAAAGCGGCGATATTTTTATCGCCTGATTACCAAGGTGTCGCTAATCGCTGTTAGCGACGGTTCCCATGCGTTAACAACCCCCTAAAATATCGCCGGGCATCGCTGCAAAAAATATCGCTAATGATATGCCAAGTAGGCGTTCCCTACCAAAATAACTGGAAAAACGTCGCTAATCCTGCATCGCGATATTAGCAATGAAGGCTGCGACCCGCGAAGCGATAAAAAAAGCACGCTAAAGCCCCTTAGCTGGAGATAAATAAGAACTGCTCAAACCAGTTCTAAAAACTGAAAACTGGAGATAAAAGGAGGCATAAAAGGGAGACTAGCCCATACACACAGCTGAGGGCCCACAGACGCCATGGAGGCACTCATCATACAGCTCGGAGTCCCACGAAGGCAACAGCCACCTCCCCCAGGACCACCACCGAGGCAGCGCCGAAGACGACAGCGGCCACAGCGCAGACGTCTCATCCTTGGTGACCTGACCCCAGAAGATGTCATTGCCCACTACAGGCTCAAAAGGACCTCCATTGAGCACATCCTGAACCAGATAGCTCACAGGCTGATGGCACAAACACAGCGGAGAACCAATATCCCACCACAGACCAAGCTGCTGGCTGTGCTGCATATGTTGGCCTCAGGGACATTTCAACCAACAACGGCTAGAGTCGGAGGAGTATCCCAGGCATCTTTCTCAATATTCCTCCCAACTGTCTTGGATGCCATAATCAGCCTGATACCCCAGGAACTCCACTTCCCCAACACCATGCAGGAACAGCTTGAGACCAAGCAAGGATTCTATGCCATAGCCGGATTCCCACAAGTGTTGGGTGCAATAGACTGTACACATGTCACATTAGCGCCCCCTGCGGACACTGCACACGTATACCGCAACAGAAAGCACAGCCACTCCATGAATGTGCAGGCAATAGTGGATCATCGTGGACTGTTCACCAATGTCGTTGCCAAGTTCCCAGGCAGTGTGCATGATTCATACATCTTCCAACAGTCCATCATAAACCAGCGCTTCCAGGATGGGACCTACGGAAATGCAGTCCTAGTTGGTAAGTACCAATACAACATATCCGTAGGCTAAACATTACACACATGCAATTAAGAAATGTGCTAAAGTCCACATCCCAAATTCACATACAACATGTCAAACAACATCTGCACATACCAGACACACCAACACCAGAAAAAGGGGTAACCATAGCATGACATGTCAATGAACCCAATTAAAGGGTCAATATCCCAGAACCCCCCCAAGCAAATGAGGGGACATGTGGGAAACATGCATGTGCGACAGAGACAGATGACTCATAATGAAAGTAGGAACACAAGTCCCACTGTGCATGTGTCGTGCTGGACAGGTGGGATGAAGTACACATCAGATGTGAATATGTTGCCACAAAGTGAGTATATGTATCCCGGCTGGACGGCAAGGACTGTGTGGGACACAGTTGCACATGACAATGTTGGGAAGCATGTGAAGGCACCATGTGCAATGTATGTTTAGTGGTCAGGGCATATGACATGGACGCCAAGCCCAGAATGAGCACGTAGTCCAGGGAGTAGATGTTGTTGTGTCCGATCCTGTTGATGTTGTTGGTGAAGTGTCCCTGAACCCAATGGTGCTGGCATGTGAGGGGGCTGCTAACTGTCCATATTCTTTGTTAGCATGTTACTGGAAACAGCATGTGATGTGTGTCGCCACAGGCCAGCCAGCAGCAGCTGCACAGAATGTCTACTGTGTTTTGTGTGCCCCATTGCACCATACCATGCCAATGTCAATTACTGTGCGGATGGACAATTACTGTCAGATGGGAGTCGAGCCACTCATGTTACCTAGCAGTGCACTCAATAGTTTTAGCGTGGTGGAGGCAGTCACAACCAAGAGCCGAAATATTAACCAAACATTTATGTAAGCATCCTGAAGCAAAACATGGCCAACATGAGACAAAACATAACACCAATGACATGACATAAAACCATCTACATCAACAACACATCCAGCACAGCTAATGAAGTATTCTTTTTGCCCTCACATGTCACAGGGGACAGAGGTTATGCACTAAGCCCATGGATGATGACACCCCTCCGAAACCCCAACACCCAAGCACAGAGGCAGTATAATGCGGCACAGATACGCACCAGGTCCATTGTGGAGCGCACGTTTGGTGTGCTAAAGTCACGTTTCCGTTGCTTGGACATCTCAGGTGGCAGACTGCTGTACAGCCCAGCAATGGTCAACAAAATAATCATGGCATGTTGTGTGTTGCACAACATATGTGTGCGTACCAGAACACCATGGATTCAAGTGCCCGCACCACCAGAAGAAGAGGATGATGATGATGATGAAGAGGCAGGTCCAGCACACCCGTCAATGAATGCAGCTGGGACTGCCCGAAGGACCAGAATCATCAATAATTTCTTCAACTGAGTACAGAACATTGTGAGCGTCTCCCTCAAATGTATGTCATAGCTGAATAACAACAAACCTGGAGTGTGTCAATAAAATGTCAAACACATATACCCTGTCTGCCTCTCACTGTCTGGCATGGCCACTTCCATAATATAAGGTGTACGTTGCCCAACATGTGCTAAGAAAAGTACACTACTCCATTGTACATGGGAATGTGTCCACAGTCCAGAGATGCTTTGCGGTGTGTAAAATATATAAGATGGTAGTCTACATGGTGCTACATCAGCTAGCCAATGCAAATATGTTGTTACTTGTGACTACAAATCATGAAAACTAGGCTGTTGTGTGTGAAGATAATGTGAATGACAGTCTGCAGTCATTGCCAAAAGAAAAGTCCGGTTTTGTGTGTGCGTACTGTGACCATTCTAGACAAGTGGCGTCTGAAATGGTAGTAGACATGCAGAGAGTGTGTGGAATCTGGCAAAGGATGACGGTGTAGGTGTGGAATGGGGCCAGAGCACCAAAGAGGGCATGTAAGCTATACAAAATGCAAATAGGGTGCAAAATGTAGATGATCAAGAAGAAGTGTGTGCGATGGCTCAAAATATCCAGACATGGTGTTGAAATGGGGCAACACATGAAAATAGCTTGTAAAAGTTGGCTAGGCATGAAATTAGGCCGTAAAAGGTGGCTAAATATGACAGTAGGGTTTGCAATGGGGCAAAAGATGATAAAAATGCAGAAAAAGGGGCTAACGATGGAAATAGGGGGTACAACGGGGCCACAGACGAAAATCAAACAATCTATCAAGAAATAACTCGGAGAGTGCACTGCATATCTGCGAGGGTCTCAAGGCTCTGGGGGGGAAAAAGGGGGGCGCCACTGGTCTAATTGCCAGGTCCTGAGTAGCCTCACGAAGGTCAGCAGGTCTTGGGTCTGCCGTAGGCTTAGTGGGAGGATGTTCCAGGTCTTGTTGGTGAGGTGGGAGAAGGAGCAGCTGCCGGTGGTCGTACTGCGGACGCAAGAGACGGTGGCAAGGTCGGTGGAGCAGATTTGGCGTTTGGGGATGTAGAAGGAGAGTCGTCTGTGGAGTTAGGCTGGCATGGTCGAGTCATCTACTGAGGAGGGGCACGGTGACTGTACTACTTGTAACTGTCGGTATCCACCTGTAGATCATGCGGAGCATGCGGAGGGTGTCGAAGCAGGAGGAGGAGACTGTGTTGACTTGCTTGGTCATGGAGAGTGTTGAGTGGAGGATGACTCCCAGGTTGCGTGCGTGGTCGGTGGATGGTGTGGCTGCCCCCAGTGCTGTAGGCCACCATGAGTTGTCCCAGCCTGAAGGTCGTGAGCTGAAGATGAGGACCTCCGTGTTGTCCGTGTCCAGCTTCTGTCGGTTGAAGCTCTTCCAGTTGCCGACGGCCTGCATTCCTTCGTGGAGGTTGGATGTGGTGGTGAGGGGGTCCTTGGTGAGGGAGAGGATCAGTTGGGGGTTGTTGGCGTTGGGGATCATGTAGAGGTTGTGCAATTGTGCGATGTGTGCGACCAGGGCCATGTAGATGTTGAACTGTGTAGGGCAGAGGGATGATCCCTGGGGTACGCCGCAGATGATCTAGGAGGCCATGGACCGGAAATGGGGGAGGCGGATGGTCTTGGTCCTGCCGGGGAGGAAGGAGGTGGTCCATTCCAGGGCCATGTCTCGGATCCCAGCATCCTGTATGCGTGTGCGTAGTGTGCGTTGGCAGACAGGCCCAAAGGCAGCGGAGAGGTCCAGTAGGATGAGGGCCGCCGTCTCACCCTTGTCCAGCAGGGTCCTGATGTGGTAGGTGGCGGCAATGAGGGCAGTCTCGGTGCTGTTGAACCCCGACTGGGATGGGTCCAGGATGCTGTACACTTTGAGGCATCGGGTCAGCTGTCTGTTCATGATCTTCACGATGACCTGGGCCGGGAACAGAAGCAGGGAGATGGGCTGGAACTGTCTAAGGTCTCTTGGGTCCACCTTGGGTTTTCGGTGTAGGGCGTTGAACTTTGCGTTTTACCAGCTCTCTGGGAAGGTCGGGGTCTTGAAGGAGAAATAGATGGCGTTGCGCAGGTGGGGTGCAATGGAGCTGCTGACTGTGTTGAAGATGTTGTGCATGAATGTGTGTGAGTGGGAGCTGGAGTGGAATGTGCACCTGCACTTGATGGTGTAACCGATGTTCACGTTGGCCCAAGCTAGCAGGGTGTCGTGGTTGATGTAGTGCGGAGAGCCTGGTGTGCTGATGTCAGGCGGCACTGTCTGGGTGTTGAACCTGTCGTGGATGTCTGCGATCTTGCAGTGGAAGAAGGTGCCGAGGGAATTGCACAGGGGTTGCGACGGCGGGATGTCGATGGTGTTGGAGCAGGGGTTGGAGAGTTCCTTCACGGTGTTGAGGAGCTCCTTGTCGTAGTGTGTGTTGTTGTTGAGGGGTTCTTTGAGGGAGGTACACCTGGCAGACATGATGAGTTGATGGTGTTTGTGGATGGCGTCTTTGTGGGCTGCGTGGCTGTCCGGTGTCTGTTCACTGTGCCATTCCTCATCAAATTTCCGGCTGTTTTGCTTGGAGGCTCTGAGTCCTGGGGTGAACCAGCTGCCACACTTGCTGGTGTTTCTGTAGGAGTGTTTCTTCAGTGGTGCGAGGCTGTTTGCACAGTCGTCGATCCAGCGTCTGAGGTAGCGTGCAGCGTCGTCAGTGTCGGAGGGGTCGGTGGGTGGGCTGAGAAAGAGGTGTGCATGGAGTTGGTCCTCTGTGGTTTAGCTCCAGCAGTGGCGGGGGATCTGTTGTGTGCGGTGGTGTGTGCTAGGTTACTGGAAGGTGAAGTGGATGCAGCGGTAGCTGTCCCAGAGGAGTACGGTGGTGTGGCTGAAGGAGACGTGTGGGCCTGAGGATAATCCGGGGCTGAGCGTGTGACTGGCGGATTGGGTAGGGGTTGTGACGAGCTGCCTCAGTCCGAGGTTAGTGAGGTTGACAATCAGGGTGGTGGAGTAGCAGTTGTCGTTGTACTCAAGGTGAAAGATCAGGTCTCCGAGGAGGACGTAGTCGGTGGTGGACAGGGCGTGCGTGCTGATGAAGTTTGCGACGGAGTGGCTGAACTTGTTTTGGGGTCAGGGGGGGTGTACACGAGGGTGCCTCTGAGGGTGGTGTTGGGGTCTGTGTGGATCTGGGAAGGCATGTGTGTGGCGGTGCTGAGGGTGTCATCTGTGCTGCACGAGGCCCTGATGCTGTTCCTGTGGATGATGGCGATTCCTCCTCCGACTCTGTAGTTGTGGTCTCTGCGGGTGATCCGGTAGCCATCAGGGATGGCTATGGCGATGTCGGGTGCAGAGGAGTCGTTCATCCAGGTTTCCGTCAGGAAGGCGACGTCTGGGGATGATGTATCGAGCAGGTCCCAGACCTTGACGGAGTGTTCGGGTGCGGAGTGTGAGTTCAGTAGGATGCTATGGAGGTGCTTGAGGTCTCACCTGGTGGGTGGTTTGGTAGTGCTGAGGCAGGTGTAGCTGCAGTCCCGGCAGGTGATGGGACTATGTGTGAGTTTCGGGGACGCACAGAAGCAGGTGTGGCTCCGTCCGGAGTTGAGAGCGTGGAGTGTGCTGGCATCGTAGCGGCGGCGGTCGTCGTGGTGGGTACGGGGACCATGCGTTCTGGCACTGGCCGCGGTCCTGGCGTGTACGTGTGCCTACGGGCCTGCCTCATGCGCAACTTTGGCTGGCGAGCGGTGTGCCCACTGAGCACGGTTGCGCAGCGTCTGCCAGACATGGGGTGGTGGGAGGGAGGGACAGCTGGGAGGCGGGAGGCGGGGGCAGCAAATGTGCGGTCAGGGGTGCAGCGCCGCAGGGACGCAGCAGCGGGAACTGGAGCGGCTAAGTGAAAGGAAGGCAAGGGCACCGAATCACGGGAGCAACAATGGTGACAGAAGGTAAAAGGGTACAGAGAGGGAGTACAGGCACAGGGGGTAGCCAGATAACAGCAGTTGCAGACACAAAACTAAACAGTAAGGGCAATACTATGCGTGACACTGACACGAATACAAACCTAAGGCCTACCACTGGCCAACAGGGATGAGGCGCTGGTGGTAGCCTGCGGGTGTAGGAGGCCGTCAACTCACCTCAGCAGCGGCAGCTGCGGCAGGGTCCGGACACACAGGCGGTGCTGTGCGGAGGGTGAGCAACCAACCAAACAAGGTCAGGGGACATGAATAGGGTGTAAAAAGTGCCAAATTATGTAATGAGGGGTAAAAATGGGGCTAATTCTGGAATACTAGCCTGCAAACTTGGAAGAAATTGATATTTGTGCGTAACATAAATGCTCATGGTGTCATTGGAGTGACAAGCAACAACCACATATACCCACTGTACTTGGACATCAATTTTGCAATCATGTACATTAATATTGCAATGACACAGCATCAATGTACTAAATTCATGTTAGCGTGAAAAGTTTACCGCTAAACAGACTCAGCGACATAAATTATTCCCGCATGCTCACGCACAACGTCCCAAAACAACGCGCGACACTTCCACACATTCAAGGTAAACGTTTGCGACTCCTCGCGTCACGATTACAGACGCTAAGGCTTTAGCGACACCATTGCGAGCCTTAGCGTGCAGAAAATCGTCGCAATAGAAAAAACGGGCCGCAAACAGACAGGAAGTGATGTCTGCATGCTTCCTGTCTACTGGAGTAGTGTTCTGCTCTTTCACTTTCACTTTTGAGCACAATGCTTTGACTGTGGAGAGTGAAGGAGGTGTATTGTTGGTGTGTGCTGCAGAGTAGAGTTTTGGAGTGTTGCTGTGTCCCCTGTCTAGTGTCTGTTGTGTGTTTGTGTAGTTTGCAAGTGTGTGTAATTGTGTCCTGTGCCATATTTTGTCGGGTGTCTGTCCTGGGGTAGTTAATATTAATAGTTGTTGGGGTCAATTTAGAGGGTACTTATATTTTGGTAGTGGGTGGTCAGAGGTTGTGGAGGAGATGCCGGCTGTGGGCAGGGAGGGCAGGTTGTCAGAGGCGACGCTGGGGGGGTTTCTGTGGCTGGTTAAGTTTTACCTGCCACTGATGTTGGAGAGGGGAGGGCGTATCCTGCTGGGATACAATCTCACGGCCAGGAGAATGAAATGGGAGCGGCTGCAGGCACAGATGCTGAGGTGTTTCGGAGTAGACCGCAGTGTGCGTCAATGGAAACACCGGTGGCAGGACATGCTGGCACGTGAGGCCGACCTCCTGGACTACGTGGGAGTGATGCCAGGCCTACGGTGTGGTAAGTACACATACAACATTTATTTGCATTGAGTGTGAGGACTGAAGGGCACTAAGGGGCATATTATCAAGAGGTGTATCGCCGCTTTTTCGGCACATATCGCCGAAAAAGCTGCGATTTTATTATCGCACAATTTACAAGGTCTCGCTACCATGCAGTAGCGCGAGTTTCCTTGCGATAACAGCCCTTTTTGTCCCCACTTTGCATGTCAGCAATAGACATCGCTGATGACATGCAAAGTGGGCGTACCTTAGAAATACTACATGACAAACCCTCGCTACCACAGCTGCGCATTAATTACAATGCTGCACCGGTTCCGCAAAGCGACGTCAAAAGTAGCGCTAAGGCCCCTTTTTCGCAGGTATTTAACTCCTGCTAATAATCTGACTCAACCATACTATGAATGGGAGGTGGATTGGAAGGTTAAGTCCACATCTCCCGATTACCAAGCATTTCATTAGCGCAGTCCCCATATCGCTGGATTACGTACGCTAATGATGCTTATCGCCGTCTATCGCAGGATTTCACATCGCATGTGAGAAAAGTGTTGCTATTACAACGCTAACAGGGCGATGTAATCCGGCAATAGATGGGGAAAATTAAACACGCGCTAAGTGCGTTCTGCGATAATTATCAGGGGTTGTTGTTAATATGCCCCTAAGTGTGTTCCCCCGCCTACAATGTGTGTTATGGATGTTGTCTGAGGTGTGAGATGCATCACGATGTCTAGCAACCTATTGCTTGTCTGTGTCACCAACTGCGCTGTTGCCACACCTAGTCCTGGGCCTGGCATTGCATGCACACTTAATTGAAGTGCCTGCAGGCAGTATGATGGCGCATATTGAGTAGGAAATGCGTTTTACATTGCCCATTTGTTGTTGCGTGTTGTAGGACATCACTGTACCTTGCCGGTGCACATCGTGGTGTCAGCAGGGTCTTTGCTACGCATACCTGACTGGTAATGTGGAATGCAACCATATGCATCGATGTGCATCAATACCGCGTTGGCACCAGCATTGATACAACTGGGCTGAGGGCTGGGTCGTTCATGGGGAGAGGGGGTTGTGACCTAACAATGGGCCTTCCACTGAGCACATGGGCAAGTCAGACAATTTGCAGATGTCAGTTGCAAGAAATATTAGCCTTTTGGATGCTGGTCTCCTTCCCTACGCAAGTACTGTGCCAGCATGGTGATGCTGCAAAGTGCAATTGGACAATATCTCCATGTTGTCTGATGAAAGGAACACCGACTGTGGATCACATTAGCGGTGCAAAGTGGGGCTGCACAAAAATCACAAGCACAGAAGCGCCATAGCATGTTAACGCTGCATTGTCAATCAGGTGAAGAAAGGCCGGCCATGCTAGTGCAATGATAGTCAGCCAACATCCCGCCATTCTGGCTTGGTATTATGCCCCAATGTTTCGTAAAGGACATGTGTAATAGTGCATGTACCACACATAAATATGGCCATATGCAAGGTGTGATGTTCAGAAATCAAGGAAGTTATGCAGGCAACATTTATTGTGTCGTGTCAGCTACACTGCCCCTTGGACTTGATCACTGTGTGGAGACTCGTGTTAATGCGCTGAATGGTCCAAGTAAAGTGCCCATCTCCACATAGTCTAATTCAAATGACACATGTGCAATGGTGTAGTGCAATCGGCATCAACTCATATGTGGACAGTGCATGTCAACCATCATGATGCTTGTAGTGATGGTGCCTTGTGGCTCACTGCCCCAACCGTCATGCTCATGGAAGCAAGCATAGCAGGCCAGTTAGTCCAAAGATCAGCTGTCACATGTATGGTGTCAATGGCATTCGAAGTTGGCACATTCATGTACTGTGTTACCAACAGGGAATGCCACACCACAGTAATGTTGCGTATCTTGTTGTGTAGATGATATGAATGTGGAATCTGAGTCATATGCATTGCAGGCTGATACACATCTTTTTCCTCACTCCTCCCACAGATGGACGCCCACCAATTACGCAGGGGGACATCGACAGCTTTGAGGACCCACACGCCACTGGTGAGTTTGAACTTTGTTCACTGACATGTTGCAGTGGCATGGATGACTGGCACACATGATGTACGGTGTAGACTGAAGTATGGGTGTGTCTCACGGCTGGCATGCCTACAGTGTGACAATGTTGTGCTGAATGCAGCAGTGTGCACCATTCGGCAAGTGACTCTGGACAAATGCATCAGTTTTACTGTTGTGACCTCTCCGTCACCATGCAATGATACCCTGTAGGAGTGATGTGCACATCCTCCATCTAAGACCCTGTTCCTACGTGACTGTCATCATTGTTGCGTTGTCAATGGTGGTATGGCTTCAAGTCTGAAGCTGTACCATACATGTCGATGAGGTACACAGTCACGCTTTTTGGGTTGTGTATGGGGTGTGCATTCTGGCCTGTGATTGGTGTGACACAGCAACACCCATTCCCACGTAGCCTGTACTTGAGGTGCTACTGTAGGAATCTAATCTTACTGGGCATGTATCTCCAACATTCGCATCCCTGGGGTTGTTGTGATTGATGAGCTGACATGTTTAATGCCCCCCATGCGTGACATGTAACTGTGACCTGCCCTGTGCTGCCTACATGGCATGCACGACGACACATGGTGTGTCTGTGCACAGCAAAGTTGCTGTCACTGCACATATCTTCACATACGTGGGGACATATTAGCAAGAACGGAGATGAACTTCACGCCCCTTTAGCGGCAGGAAACAGCAGCTGAAGCTGCGAGAATGGGCTTGATGATATGCGTTATAGGATTCCTATTGAAGCCCAGGTGTGATATCCTGCACAGCTAACCTGGCCTCCTCTGGGTATTCACAGACGCATATCATCAAGCCGATCCTTGCACCTTTAGTGGCAGTGTCCTGCCACCAAAGCAACGATAATTTTATCTCCACACTTGCTAATGTGGCCGGTGATTCTTCCCCAATGTATCCCTCTGTTGTGCATCAGTTCGCATAACACACGTGAGTCTGAATTTGTCAGGTCAGGTCAATTTGTAGGCCAGGAGCAAGGGCCAGGTCAGGATGGAATGTGTCGTAGTAATGGCAACTCATGCGGCAGCATACTGCAATTACAGTGTGATGAAGGCCTAGATGATATGGCCTTGGGTGTCACCAAAGCTGCCGAGGGCCACACCAGTACATGTGCAACCATAGGAAATGTCTAGGGCATGGTATCAAGTCCATCATCCACACTTCAGCAGCATGTACCACATGCAGAATGTTCAATTGATTCCAATATTAACTTGCTATCATGCCCCTAAGTCCTCCATACACATGATCTGATCTCCCTGCTCGCAGACGGGCTTGCACTGTGCAGCTAGATTGCCTGTGTTGGCATAGTTGTGAATAAGCACACACATGTCTGACACCACACATGCTGCCACAGGGCAGTACACCTGCCATGCAGGCATGTGTCACTGGAATGTGATGTCCATTCATTTGCCTGACTGCTAATCATGTGACTCCAATGTGTGCTGTCTTGGTATCTGTACCGTGCCTCACACGTCTGTGTTCTCCTTCTACCTGCCTCACTGTAGTTGCCCAACCAACCTTTGGTACACTACGTTTTTCCATGCGTAAGACATCACTACCCGTAGAAACACACACCTGTGAACACTGCCATCACTGACCACGTCCCGCCTCCAAGCCACTTGTCCATGCCCCATCCCCCACTGTAAGGTGTCGCAGTGCAGTTTGACATCAGTAATGCCCAGCGCACGACGGGGGCAGGCCCTTTCTGCACACATCTGTGATCAGCACGTGGGCAGCAGCAGGAACCCAGGACATGTGTGATAGGGCAGATATGACTCCCCCGCACTACAGGCACTCCAGGCACGGTGACACACACCTGCTGCCGCTGATCATGGGCAGACACAACACATGGAGTTCACGTGCAGACTCGGCCACAGATCTGTCACCTAGAACAATGCCTACGCATATGCAGCCTAAAACCAGACCAACTGTTACCACAACCTGTGCTCCCTGCTAAGGCACACTGCAGAGGTCTGGCCCTGGTTCGTAAACTTCCTGGTTAACGTCACTTTGGTTTCCGGAAGGTGGTGCAACACCACCTCTGGAAACGAAAACTCCACTGCCCATACCCAAGGCTACTAGATCCAGGAACAGGACAACACACACCAGCCAGGACAAGGACTCACCATTGTGAACCAGACCACCCCCTGTCCATCAACATCCAGCACGTATGTCCACCACTGGAACACAGGGCACATCCACTGCCATTTCCAGGCCAGGCCCAGGACCTCGCTGGGCCTCGCCATCTCCAACAGACCGTCAACCCCTGCCTACCGGGCCCACACCAACACCACCACTCCCCTAGATGGCCACTGCAACGTTGGACAGGGACTGCTGCTCAACACGCCCACTCACATGGCTGGAGACACCATCCAGGCAATACCTGCAGGCGGGACAGACATCCATTGTCAGCCACTATCCCCAGGCCACATAGTCAGGACCCAACTGCGTACGTTGCACTCTGTACCCCTCCACTGCACACAAGCTCACACCACTCCCACCACAAAGGCACATGGGCAAACTGACTGAGTGACTCCTCAACGCCACCCGCACAGAGGAAACCATCAATGACACAACTAACACCACCTCCACTGCCAAGGATTTGGACAGCAGGATCAGCAGCTGCCCTGAGAAGCTTGCTACCCCCAAAACCTTGTCCGTAAAAGGCCTCTGGTGGCCAGCAGGTTCAACACAGGAGTACAAGAGGCCAGACGTTCATGTAGTTGACTAGGGACAACTTGCCAGACCAGTTGACTGTGGAGAGTAGGATCAACAAAAAATGTGCCCTGTAGGGATGTCTCTGGCGCATGTAGCACATCAAAAGGCCCACCTTCACTGACATTTTCCCAGAACACATGTGCAACATCCCGGAAACTGATCACGGCTCATGCAGAATTTTGCTTAACAGTTATGTACCGTGCTCAGACCCACGCCCTACAACATCTGTGGGAGAGTGGGATCTGCCTCTTATGGTTAACCCCACTTTTTCATCAGATGAACACTGTCTTTGACCGAGACTGCCTGGGCTGCTGCTAAACAGGAACCCAGCCTATCTGCTCCCTCTTCTAAATTGGTGCCATGTACTTTGGGTGCACTCCAGATTGGGTCCTGGGACGCCCTAATGATTCCCTAGTATATGTTACACTAGGTACCTGGGGCATAGGTTCCCCCGTGCCCTAGCAGGGTCTGAAGCATGTATTGTGCCACCCCTGGGAGGCTATCCGAAATGACACCACAGGTCTGCTACTGCAGCCTGGGTGAGGTGGTGCATGCACCCCTTGCACAGATGTAGGTTCACTATATCTAACCTATCACTGCACACGAACACCTATGAGTCACCCCTATGGCAGGCCTTATCAATCCTGAAGGCAGGGTGCTTGGTCATATGTGTGAGGGTACCCCTGCATGACCAAGGCACCCCTGCAGCATTCAAAATCTATCCTCCGGGGTTGTCAGTGGTACAGACTGACCATATACTCTTACATGCATTATGACCCAACGGTAAGTGCTAGCTTTGGACTGGCTGCACGGAAACATGTAGTGTTTGGTGTCAAACACCTTTGAATCATATCCCCACACCAGTTGCTGGTATGGGAGTATGATCCCACCCTTTTAGAGTGGGAGACAAGACTGCACTGTAGTACATGGTTGAAACTTAACGGAGCCCTAGCCTCCCAAAATGAATGCTGCCACCTCTGACACAAGTCTGGCCTCTGGCTGCTGACCTAAACTCCAGCAGGGTAGTGCGGGTCAATAGGTTGCCAGTTGCTGGGAGGTGTGACCACCTCCCAGACAGGTCTAGGTGTATTGGGGGCTGGGTGGGTGCACACCAAGAATGCTTGGAAGCCTGCACTGGAGGCACATTTGGTGTCCCTGTGCAAACCCCAGGACTAACTGGTTACCGAGGCTGCCTGCCCCAGCACTGGCACCAAACTGGACAACAGAAATGGGTGTAGCCACCCCTCTTTCCTGGCCCTCCCATAGGTGGGTCCCCAGAGTATGTACAACCCCTTTCTACAGTATGAGTTAGGGAACCCTGTTAACAGGACTTGAGGGTACCCTGGACAACACTCTGAAGCTGAATCATGGAACTTCGACTCTTCACTCAGGAGTACAGGACTGAAGCTATCTCCCTTGGGGTCAAGGAGTGACTCCCCTGCTAGGCAGGCACCTACAAAGCTAAACGCTGGTTGGCATCTCTGAAGCTCCCGCCAGATTCCGAAGTAACTGCAGCCCAGGGAAAGGATGTACAGACATCTCTGTGCTCGAGCTGAGTCACCAGCAAAGCTGTGACCCACAGCCTTAGTGAGTAGCATTGAACCAGAAGTCCTGGTCACCGTGCACATTTGCAGGTGCCTTGACTTTCTGACGTCTCTCAAAGTCCTGCTTTGTGTTACTTGTAGCCCACACCTAGAGCACCATCTGCACCAAAGCTTGTGGGCCCACAGTCCACGGGTGTTCTGTGAGCCTGCGTCTTGCTTTTCCGCTGAAGGCACCTTCACGGTCCCTGGTCCGTTGACAGGTGGGCCCCTGTGTATGCAACTCTGATTTTCCTTGCCTTACCTGGTTGCTCACGACGTGCCCTGACTCCCCACCAAGTGTTGAGTCCCACAGACCTTGCTGCTCTGCACCGAAGCCTCTTTCTCTTTTCTGCGTGGGTGTCACTTGCCAAGGCTTGTTGGGTCCAATCCGGATACTGATGCCGCAGCACTCAACAGCCTTTGTGGGACAGCTCGAATCCAGCTCCTGGTCATCGTCCACGGCTCCTGGTCCTCTTGGCTGAGGAGCCAAGCTTCACCTCTTTCACCTGTTGCACCCTACATTGCTGGGCAATCTCCGATTGTGCCCCCTACTCACTGGCCAGTGACCCAGAGTCTGTCCCCTCTGCTGTCAGGTTCTTCTCGACTCCGATCCAGGCTTGATATCTTTGGGAACTTCGCATCTTCCAGGTGGCAGCAGCACTTCTTCGCAAGCCACCACTGAAAACTACAACGCAAGCAAACCCCATTTGGCACCTTTGCACCCGGCTTCCCTGGGTGAGGTAACAAGTACTCCGGTGCTCCCGTGGGTGTTGGCCCTGGACACCTCTAAGTCCAAAATGGTTTGCTCCTTGTACACTCCTTGGTGTCCTTCAACTTAGGATTACCAACCAGTACTTCACTGCACATGTCCCCCATCGGACCCCTGTGTCACTACCTTGGGTGGTTCCTTGTGGTCCCATCAATTCTACAGGCTATAGGCCTTGTGTCTAGTCAAGTCGTGGTTCTTTTACCACTTACACAGTATATGGTTTGGTACGCCCCGGTGGCAAACTGTACATTGTGCTCTTTACTGTCATTTGCATGTGTGTCAATTATGTGCTTTGACCTCTAGCCTCATAGGGAGACTGGTAGGGAATCTTTCTGAACGTAATTATCTATTTTGTACATATACCTTGGGTGGATCTCCCTTCATTTGGCCATTCAGGAGATCATAGACTGGTAAAGCAAGCTGCTTGACACTCCATCGAGACTTAGCCTGAAGGCCGCTCTCCATAGCTACCACTAGGATAGCTTTCATATAGGTTGTCTTTCACCAATCATCAATGAGGGTTAGTTTGGACTGGTGCAAGGTGCCCACTATCACTAGTGGACAGCATATGCCAGGCCAACTTCCCACAACATCGACATGGCCAACCTCTACACCATTGTCACACAGCATGGACTCTGCATTGTGGCCTAGGCAGATGACCCCCAGCACATCCTCTACATAATTGAGGAGGCCAAACACAACACACCCTGTTACCAAGGAGAACTGGGGACTGTTGCAGTCTGGATGTGAGACAGCAGTTTGTACTCAAATTGGAGGGAAGCATGTCCCTCATCCTTGACACCTGCACCTCCGCCAGAACTACACACGGTGGCCCCCTGCCCTTGTAGCCCCCACCCCAAATGACCACACACCACACATGAGCATAAACCTCCACTCCTCCTTCTTCATACGAGCTATGCTGTAGCCTCCACAGGCCTCAACAACCTTAGCTTCTTCCAATCTCAATAGTAATGGAACCCACACAACTGTGTAAGGACCACCATGCACACACTCCTGACCTGCAGTCCAGCAGATGTAATGGCACGACACGCTTGGGAGTACATGACCCATCTGCAAAAGCTAGGAAGCACCCTGCACGCCACAGCCAGACTTAGCCTTGGGTCACTGCATCACGAGCACAGTAAGGAACAACTACAAGTCCTCCATTGGCTCACTGGGTGGATGCGGGTCACCTTCACACACCTCACCCACACCTACAATACCCTAGCCAACCTTGAACACACACTCCTCTGACATGTGAGTACCCTTCCACATGCACACGTGCCACCTTGGCTACCACAAACTTGTCCTGGCAGAGGTGCTTCGCTGCTGCAGACACAGAACCGGAGGGTGGCCATTCTCCAACACCACAGGCAGGGCATGGAACATTCTCCCAGTGGAGCACATTCACTCCAAAGACCCGGACATGTTCAAGTGGGACCTCAAGTCCCACATATCCTACCTAGTTTGTGCTGTTCCCACCACCCCAGTGCCTTGTGAGCCTCGCAGGTTGGTAGTGTGCTGCATGCACCCCTGATTGTTTGAGGATGATGACGATGATGGTGCTACACACACGGGTACGATGCCTGCGTACTAACTTTGCTTGTACTTGTCTCCTATTGCCTCTGTATGTTACGTCCATATGATTGCACAGTGTCAACCAGGATTTTGTCTGTCACTGCATGTACCGTGTCATGCACTGTCATGTCAGTGACCCCAGCATGTAGCCACTGATCCATGTTTCTACAGATCATTGTCCAGGTCACTTGCTGCCTCAATTTGGTGGCGCTGTGGTGTGAGCTACGTGTGACATAGTTTGTGTATGGCAAATGTGCACAGTTAATGTTGGAGATGTGTACTCGACTCACATTTGGCTTTGTGTGTGTTTTACAGACAACATGACACCCGGCCAGAAACACGCCTACGAGGTGCGTCTGGAGCGGTACCTGCATGTGAGGAAGGTGGCCAGAGGCTACCGCAATATGGGCCGGCGGTACCGCGAGGACCGGCAAAAGGGGACCTGGAAGGCATTGCCCGGATCTGCTGCCGAGGCCCCACAGCCCACAGCCGGACCATCAGGCGTCAGTGGCGTGTCTCAGACCTCACAGGTGGCACCCCCTCCTAATGCTCCACCCACAGCACCTGCCATCGCAACATCATCGACTGGGGACCATGTTGTCCATTTCACCCTGCGCAACCAGCAGACACTTGAGGACATTGCGCTAAAGCAGGACGTGATAGCAGGAAAGGTGGACGATCTGATCACACGGGTGGCAGCCATTCAGCAGCACCTTGGACTGCCATGATGGGTGTGCCTGCAGGACTCCATCCCCTCTTCCTACTCCACCCCGTTCACTTCCTAGTCCCCCTTCTGTTGCTGTGTTTGGCAAATTTACGATTAGTGTAGGTTTAGAGTAGGATTTAGCTAGTGTTAGTGTTGTAGTTAGGATAGTTATTTTAAATGTTCTTCTGTATTTGGGGATAAGTTTCCTTTTCCTTTGGGTGTGGGGTTGATGTTTTTAGTGTTCTTATTTCCAAGAATACAAAAGATTATATATGGTTGTGTAGGATACATGTTTAGTTAGTCTATGTATAGGTTAGATGTCTTTGTCCCGTCTCGTGATGTGCCTTAAGGGTGGGAGGGGGGTTGATGTCTACGATGTGTTGTTGCGTGTTTAGGATTAGTTAGGGTAGGTAGTTTAGGGAAGTTAAGTTAAATTATTCATTTTAGATGTGAGTAGGGTGTTCTTTGGAATTAGTCTGTTTTATAGGAATGAGAATTTTTCATACTGTTTTAATAAATACTTTGCGTTATTTTAAGAGCTGCTTGGACTTGTGTCAGGGATGGGGCTGTACAGTGTGGCTCAGGCCATTGTATGCTACCTTTTGCCATCACTGGACTATGTACCCAAATTGCAGAGTATGCACATGACATGTCATCTGTCAGTGAGGATTAGTGATACATGCCTTAGATGTGAGCTCACTGAGCTTGCTTGGATGCCAGGGAGTACATGTGAAATTGATTCCTCATGTAGGGCCAGTAATCTGTGACGTGCAACATTGACTGTGTGACGCACTTCTTGCAACTGCACATGTGGGTATTTTTTAAATTCTCCTGATGTTATTCCATGGCAGGTGAATTCAGTTAGCTACTATCATCCATGACAGAGATTGAAGGCTGTGCATAGTTCAGGGGATTCCATCACATACCCGCATGTCGGAGACTCCTGGCACAGAGTCCATCTACATTGCACTGACATGGCCACACTTACCACATGGTGCCAGTGTGGCCGGTTCCTGAACTAGGTAATTGACATTGATTGTCTTCTCACTCCCAGGACCATCAATGATTTGTTTGTCATCTGTGTGCATTGTGTACAGGACATGGCACTGCAGTATCCTGCTTTACAGATTTATTCAGCTACTAAATGAGGTGTTCACAATTGTCGTCAATGACACAGTGGATGTGGGAGTGGTGCTTTCTGCTTCACAGTGTTTACATCTCCAACATCACTACGGTGAATCACTGGAATAGTGATGTTTTGACGTTCTCCTACATGTCGTTTGGCTTGTGGCACACTGTTCTGATGCACACTAGGGGTAAATTTAGCATTGCTCCCTGTGGTGACAGTGTAATGGCAACTTGTACCTGCTGTGACTCTGGCCTATGAGAAATGCAGATGCCACACTTGAAATGTTGTCGTGCATTGGACCATGTGCTGGTTGCAGTGGCAAATACAGCACTAGACACATTGCCCAATACAGTGGGAGTGGTCACTGCATGAGAGAGGTGAAGTATGTGTTGCAATTGTATGGGTAAGGGGGGCTGGCTGACGGCTTGCAGCTTATTTTATGTCCCCATGTGCCACTCTACTGCATTGCAGCAGACAATGTTTTGACATATGTGTGTGGTAGAAATGTGCCCTTCCATGTCTCCATCAATGTGGATGTGCTGTCCTGACTATTGGAATGTGACGTGCAATTTGCACAATACCAACAGGGTGAGTCCAGCAGGTAATGTGTGATTATGTGTGACAAGACATGTCACTTTACTGGTGTTAAGGGTGACACAACCCGTGGACAGCAACTGATTTGGACATGTACGGCTACAGGATTTGGGCTGATGTGACATGCTCCTAGATGGGTAAATTGCTACGTCGTTGTGTACGTCCACTTGGGGCACCACCAGTTCACACATGCAGCCCCATATCTCATCATTTCTGTACCTGTTCAAACATGTACACTGCTAGTAATTACCTTGGTGTCCCTTCTAGGTGACTCATTGTCCAAGACTTTCCCATTACTTTGATGTTAGCATTTGAAAACATAACACACAAACGTGTAACTTGTAAGGTTTATTTGCAATGGTGTTGGGGAACAGGACCAGTGCATGGCCAGACATTCACACATATCATGTGTGCCCATTGGAGGGCCAGACAGAGACAAATGGTGGTAAGAGGTCCAAGAGAGGAGGTATTGTTCAGTCCACAGGCTGTTTGAAGTGGCATCGGCAAGGAACGAAGAGATATGGCAGTCCATGGGGGCGTCCAAGGTGGTACTGGGGGACAGTGGAAGTAGGTGGGAAGAGTTGAAGCGTGGCATGAGACTGTGCACAGCACCAAGGAAGAAACTGCCCTCTTGACACAGATGGATGCTACCGCTTTCTCCTCTGCAAACATGCACTGTCATCCTCATCTTCATCATCTGATGTGTCATGTGCCTCACATGTTTGTGATGGTACTGTGGGTGCAGCACTGTGAGGCACTGACACATCAGGTGGTGGAGATGAGGATGTGGAGGCAGCAGCAGCAGCCATCTGCGCCAAACCTTGCGGCAGTGAGGAGGCGATGAGCTGGTGCAGGGCATGGTAGATCCCAGCAACCTCGCGCCTGTGGGTAGCCCTGGCAGCTATGTCTTGGGCCTGCATCCGCTCCATGCTCTCCATGCACCTGCAGATGTTGGCCAGATCCTGGCTGGCACTGCTGGAGCCACTCTGAGTTGACAATGCTTGTTGTCTCAGGAGCATGACTCCAGCGATGTCAGCCATGGACCGTTGGAGAGCATTGAAGGGGCTGTGGGTGTCTGCGAACTTCTGCATGCAGTCCCGAATGGGACTGAGACACCCACGTATGGCCTCAAGTGTGTCTGCCAGGTGCTCAAACCCCACCCGCACCTGTTCCGCCACCTCCCGCTGGATCTCTACTACCTGGCGTTGGAAGGCCAGGGTAGTGGCATCAGGCTCCTGGGAGGTAGCTGTGGCAGGAGGTGCATGCTGAATGTTGGTTTGTACAGGGGGTGGGGTTGGCGCAATGGTGCTGGGTTGCCCTGCTCCTGGAGGTGAGGGGATGATGGCGTCAAGCAGGCGTTGCAGGGCTTCCTCATCTATGGTGGTGTACCCGTCCTCGTCATCAGTGGGGTTTGGGCCAGGCTGCTGTCCAGGGGTGCTGTCTCTCCCTCTGCAATGTGATAGAGGAGAAAGTGTTTAACAGTGTTTGTCATGTACAATGTAGCATTGAATGAATTTACTAGCAAACAGCAGAACAGTGTACAGTTATACTGTGTTTGAGGGGAGTCCTTTTAATTGCAAGATGGTTTTGATTTAGATGGGGTTGCTTCTGTGTAGATGTAGTGGTACATGATGGTCTCACAGGGCCATATTGGCAGGACGCACAATGATCATGTCACAGCTTTGGCCACAGCATATGGCAACGACCACGGCGATATGGTGCATCATGATATGTGCAATAGACTTCCTATGTGAGGCCAGGTTAGATGTCCTGTACATCTCAACAGTGGGCATATTGGCATGTGAGAGGTAATTGGTTTTGCCAATTTTGCTGCATGGTACTGGAGCGGGAGCAGCAATGATGGGCATGACGATGTGTCCTTCAGAATTCCAATGGGGGGCCTGGGTGCATGTTGGCTGGAACGGTGTTAGATTTGTCACCACTTTAGTGGCATGGTACTGATGCAGCAGTGACTATGGTGTTCTTGCAAATGTGCGCTTGAGGATTCCAATGTCAGGCAAGGTTCACACCAGAACCCAGCCTTCTATTGGAATTCTGAAGGGCATATTAACAAGACCATCATTGCTTCTTTTGCATCAGAATGCTGCTGCCAAAGCAGTGATGGATTTAACGCCGTTCATGTTGTTATGCACCTTGGGCTTCCATTGGAACTCTCATGCACATATTGACAAGCCCATTTTTGCTGTTTAGAGGCTGTTTCCTGCTGCTGACCGTAGCGACACTTCTAACGCTGTTCTTGCTAATGTGTCCCTGGTCTGCTATTTCTATCCTATTGCGCATGTAATGCTGCCCCTCATGACTTATTTTTTGGCGATTCCAGCCACATACGCAGCAGTTGTTTTGTGTTGCTTCTTGCTACTATGTGCTACAGTTTACTATTGTGACAGGAGTAGTGGGACAGTGTTTTCATTGAGGCCTCCCAATATGTGTGTTCTGTTCATTTATGTGAGTTCTGCACTTTTCCACACGGAGTAGTCATTGTTGGTGGGCCCTGATCTGTCTGTATATGCACTGCATTGCATGCTGGTGGCACACACTGCTTGGTTTGTCAGCCCGTATCGCATTTGCCTTGTTGGGCCTTTGAGTTCTGTGGATTGAGAATGATGTTGCAAGTACGGCGTTACAATATTCCCCTTTTTCGCGGATGGAAACTTGCACTGATGCAGCGATGATGGACTTGCCAATGTGCCCTTGAAAATTCCAATGTGAGCCCAGCTTTACACCAGACCCTGGGCTTCTATTGGAATTCTCACGGGTATGTGTGTGAGCCCATTTTAGCAGCTTTAGTGCAAGTTTGCTTACGCTGACCCTGCGATTAGTTAAATGCCATTCATGCTGATGTGCCCCTGCATTTTACTTAAGTGACACAGTTTGCTTGCCGTGTGATGATGTTGTATGGCACATGAGGGTGTGACTGTCAAGTGACTTTGTGGGTTATGTTGGATGCTGTATCCTGTGTGGCAGATGTGTGCAGTGTGGGCCATTTTGTCTTGAACTGCGATGTACTTATGACCCCTTGGGGTCATGGGCAACTATGAGGGGCTAGATAATGTACACACCCACTTACCTCAGACTGGGCTGAGGATGGGAACTAGAGGCACGGGGCCAAAGGGCAAGCCAGCCTCCAATCTTATATGCAAACACAGAAAGGCTGCCCCTCACGTGGGTTCCTACAGTTTCCTAGAGACTAATGTTGAGATGCAACATCAGTGGGGGCATCTCATAAAAAGTTTCGGACTGGCCTCACACACCGCCCGGTGTCATGCTTCATCATAGGCTGTCCTCGCCCTCTAAAAACTTCGTTTGATAGAGGGCGGGCATACACCTGGAGACAGGGATGCACTTCTACAACTAAGTGATGGCCGTGTGAAAGTGAAAGGTGATCTAATAACCATCACACCTGTCACTCAACAGTGTTTTATTCAGGGAACAGATGTATGGTATTAAAAATAGGTATACGGTGATCTGGGACATTATTCTCCACTGCACGTATTAAGTGTGGTCAACATGTTTCTGCGTTCGTGTCCCCATAGGGTACGTCGCATTCGTCAGGACCAAATGGGTATATTCTTTTTGCCTCTAATGCAAAAGCAACTGTTAATCTGGGGACGGGGATAAAAGATAGATAAAATACAAGCGCCCGTCTGGTGTAGTACCACTGTAACAGATTCTGTAGGAAAAAAGGAAACAAAGAAAACAAACAAACCAACCGTGTAAGTAAGTTTTATAAAAAGACAATTGTTGTCATCCAACCCAGGTCACACCTATAGCGCGCGTGGTGTGGTCTATATGAGACACGTGGCACACGTACGTGTCATCACATGGTCAATTGCATAATCCATTTCTTACCCTGAAATACTATCCTCTATACTCCATGGGAGGGCGAGGGTAGGAGGGCCTACTTTTGACTTTCTGTATAGGAGAAATGCTGATTTTAGAAAGTGGTAATGATCTCATAATGTATCCATAAAACCAGAAAACTAAAAAACATGAAACTGAAATAGCCAATATGGTCATCCAGTAATAGTGATTGACACCCAATCTCTCCGAGAAAACTGGGATCCAGCTTTCATTCTCACCCTTACGCATTACACTCATACGCTTACTGTCTGACTTCAGCGCTCCCATCGGTTCTCTCTACAGGCGTCCTCTCGGTCTCCCCGTCGATGGAGACTGATGTTCCCTTGGTGGTATATATACTCTAGATGATTAGTTAATTGTTTAATCATGCGACATAATTAAAAGCACCTGGGGCGCTAAGAGCGCTTCCTGTGTCCAAATGCGGGCGGGGCTAGGTGCCTGGCCAGGGAGTATGTGAATCTACGCACTCCTATTGGATGAAAAAGGTTGTCTTAGTACAATCATAAGTGTACCTCTTAGCGCGCACGCGCTATTGAATGAGGGACGCGTTGAACTCCAGCGGCAATAGCCATGCGTAGAGACCCATGGACTGCGCGTGTGCAGATGAAGAGTGTCTATTATCCTTCTACACTCTGTACCTCTGTGTGGCACCATCATCACCTGTGAAATGGAGCTCTCGATTCGTAGGCTAAACGTGTCTTAAGGGGCGCATGTGCTATTAATAGCGGAGCAACCAAAATCATGCAACCTAAACCACGTGTTAGAAGACGTGGATAGCGCATGCGTTAAATTTGGGTATTCTAGTGATCCGCATAGCATATGTGGAAACAAACACCATTTATCGGGTGGAGGCTAGTCATAACAGGCACCATTTGTTGGGTGGAGGCTAGTCATAACAGGGAGGTGCACAGAGCGATATCCGTACTATGTATTAAAAATTGCATTAAAAATTGCAAACCAGTGATGTTTAAAGTGTGTATTGACTTACGCTAGAGAACATCCTCAATTATATTTATATTTATATAGCCTCAATAGGTTGGAAATCTATCCTATAGGCAAAGTACCATAAAACTTTAGATAATATACAACCAGAGTGTCAACATCCTGGATTAACTGGTTTTCAAAATCACACAATGTATTGGATCTCCGGTGATTCAAATAATGTGATCGTAGGGCATAAAACTCATTCTCTCCCCTACAAGGTATTAGACCCTACGTTAGAGGGCTAAATATATGATGGTCAACCAGTAACTATGTACTCGTGTTTAATCTATATTGCAGCCGTGGTGTATACTACTGTATTGATCCCTTAAAATGTGATGGACATAAGGCAGTGGGACTAAGTACATTATAATCACTGGTCACACTGTATAACAATTGCCACTGTCTACTTCTAGGGGTTGTTAAGTCTATGCTCACATAGGCTGCCCATTTATGGTCTAAATACGTCACTTGGTTACACGGTCTCGGATCACCTTCTATAGTATTGTGCAACTATCTAAATGATTGATCCATGTATTAAGGTTGGCTAGGTCACTTTGCCAGCTGTAGCCATGGTATATCATCGTTCAGGCCTCGCTCCCATGTATGTAACCTGTACACCCACCGTTGTTCCCGGATGTGTAACTGTCTAGAAATGTCTATTTTCCTTTTTTTCATTACTTCAAGGATGATCCACCGCAGATCAGAATCACTATGGTTTTTCTCGGTAAAATGTTTTGTCAACTTGGTGTTTGTTTTTGCACCTAATGGTGCTACGGTGTTCACTGATCCTCGTTTTACTCTCCTTGTCGTCATCCCCACATATTTCAGATTGCAAGGACAGGTGAGTAGATAAACTACATTTTCCGTATTGCAATTACTGAAATTCTTAAGTCTCCAGGGATTGTCTGTTCCAATATCTACCTCCTTAGTAGTGGTAGTCAGGGGGCAGCAAACGCAATTACCGCACGGATAATGCCCTATTGGTTTTGGTTGGCTCCATAAGGTCATCTGGTTTTCTGTGCGTGCAAAGAAAAGGGCGAAGAACAATAATCGGGAAGCCCTATTAGAGACCAACCGGAAAGATAAAACAGACCGGCTGGTATGCGTCACCACATATACCCCTGTTTCAAATAGAGTGCAGAACATCATTAAAAAGAAATGGGCAATTTTGAACAGTGGAAACCGGAAGTGGGAACTCCCACTTTTTGCGTTTAAACGGAGTAGAAACTTGAGAGATGACTTGGTACACTCGAAGACCCCTTACGATGACACAGAAAACCAGATGACCTTATGGAGCCAACCAAAACCAATAGGGCATTATCCGTGCGGTAATTGCGTTTGCTGCCCCCTGACTACCACTACTAAGGAGGTAGATATTGGAACAGACAATCCCTGGAGACTTAAGAATTTCAGTAATTGCAATACGGAAAATGTAGTTTATCTACTCACCTGTCCTTGCAATCTGAAATATGTGGGGATGACGACAAAGGAGAGTAAAAACGAGGATCAGTGAACACCGTAGCACCATTAGGTGCAAAAAAACAAACACCAAGTTGACAAAACATTTTACCGAGAAAAACCATAGTGATTCTGATCTGCGGTGGATCATCCTTGAAGTAATGAAAAAAAGGAAAATAGACATTTCTAGACAGTTACACATCCGGGAACAACGGTGGGTGTACAGGTTACATACATGGGAGCGAGGCCTGAGCGATGATATACCATGGCTACAGCTGGCAAAGTGACCTAGCCAACCTTAATACATGGATCAATCATTTTAGATAGTTGCACAATACTATAGAAGGTGATCCGAGACCGTGTAAACCAAGTGACGTATTTAGACCATAAATGGGCAGCCTATGTGAGCATAGACTTAACAACCCCTAGAAGTAGACAGTGGCAATTGTTATACAGTGTGACCAGTGATTATAATGTACTTAGTCCCACTGCCTTATGTCCATCACATTTTAAGGGATCAATACAGTAGTATACACCACGGCTGCAATATAGATTAAACACGAGTACATAGTTACTGGTTGACCATCATATATTTAGCCCTCTAACGTAGGGTCTAATACCTTGTAGGGGAGAGAATGAGTTTTATGCCCTACGATCACATTATTTGAATCACCGGAGATCCAATACATTGTGTGATTTTGAAAACCAGTTAATCCAGGATGTTGACACTCTGGTTGTATATTATCTAAAGTTTTATGGTACTTTGCCTATAGGATAGATTTCCAACCTATTGAGGCTATATAAATATAAATATAATTGAGGATGTTCTCTAGCGTAAGTCAATACACACTTTAAACATCACTGGTTTGCAATTTTTAATGCAATTTTTAATACATAGTACGGATATCGCTCTGTGCACCTCCCTGTTATGACTAGCCTCCACCCAACAAATGGTGCCTGTTATGACTAGCCTCCACCCGATAAATGGTGTTTGTTTCCACATATGCTATGCGGATCACTAGAATACCCAAATTTAACGCATGCGCTATCCACGTCTTCTAACACGTGGTTTAGGTTGCATGATTTTGGTTGCTCGCTATTAATAGCACATGCGCCCTTAAGACACGTTTAGCTACGAATCGAGAGCTCCATTTCACAGGTGATGATGGTGCCACACAGAGGTACAGAGTGTAGAAGGATAATAGACACTCTTCATCTGCACACGCGCAGTCCATGGGTCTCTACGCATGGCTATTGCCGCTGGAGTTCAACGCGTCCCTCATTCAATAGCGCGTGCGCGTCAAGAGGTACACTTACGATTGTACTAAGACAACCTTTTTCATCCAATAGGAGTGCGTAGATTCACATACTCCCCTGGCCAGGCACTCTAGCCCCGCCCGCATTTGGACACAGGAAGCGCTCTTAGCGCCCCAGGTGCTTTTTTAATTATGTCGCATGATTAAACAATTAACTAATCATCTAGAGTATATATACCACCAAGGGAACATCAGTCTCCATCGACGGGGAGACCGAGAGGACGCCTGTAGAGAGAACCGATGGGAGCGCTGAAGTCAGACAGTAAGCGTATGAGTGTAATGCGTAAGGGTGAGAATGAAAGCTGGATCCCAGTTTTCTCGGAGAGATTGGGTGTCAATCACTATTACTGGATGACCATATTGGCTATTTCAGTTTCATGTTTTTTAGTTTTCTGGTTTTATGGATACATTATGAGATCATTACCACTTTCTAAAATCAGCATTTCTCCTATACAGAAAGTCAAAAGTAGGCCCTCCTACCCTCGCCCTCCCATGGAGTATAGAGGATAGTATTTCAGGGTAAGAAATGGATTATGCAATTGACCATGTGATGACACGTACGTGTGCCACGTGTCTCATATAGACCACACCACGCGCGCTATAGGTGTGACCTGGGTTGGATGACAACAATTGTCTTTTTATAAAACTTACTTACACGGTTGGTTTGTTTGTTTTCTTTGTTTCCTTTTTCCTACAGAATCTGTTACAGTGGTACTACACCAGACGGGCGCTTGTATTTTATCTATCTTTTATCCCCGTCCCCAGATTAACAGTTGCTTTTGCATTAGAGGCAAAGAATATACCCATTTGGTCCTGACGAATGCGACGTACCCTATGGGGACACGAACGCAGAAACATGTTGACCACACTTAATACGGTGAAGGGAGAATAATGTCCCAGATCACCGTATACCTATTTTTAATACCATACATCTGTTCCCTGAATAAAACACTGTTGAGTGACAGGTGTGATGGTTATTAGATCACCTTTCACTTTCACACGGCCATCACTTAGTTGTAGAAGTGCATCCCTGTCTCCAGGTATGCCCGCCCTCTATCAAACGAAGTTTTTAGAGGGCGAGGACAGCCTATGATGAAGCATGACACCGGGCGGTGTGTGAGGCCAGTCCGAAACTTTTTATGAGATGCCCCCACTGATGTTGCATCTCAACATTAGTCTCTAGGAAACTGTAGGAACCCACGTGAGGGGCAGCCTTTCTGTGCGGGCTAGATAATGTGCCACGGTGTAACTCTCACATGTGCCTGGGGTCACACAGGGGACTGGACTTAGGATGGACTTTTCTGTGGGATTTCATGGCACCTCTTGCCACCATTGCACAAACAGTTTCCAGCTGGCCAGGCGGGGATGATTGGGTCAGCGTTCTTGCTAATCTTTCACCACATCTTATGGACAGGCAAGGAGGCACATTGCATGGGAATGCAGGTGTTGTGTTATTTGTATATTGTGGACATCACCACACACATATTGTATTTGGCTGCACACAGACACATGCAACTCTGACACCACAATGTGGATGCAGTGTTGATGTTAATGCTCATGTGCACACTTGGGCATGCCACATCCTCCATCAGCACACCAGCAGCATTGGCCATATTTGCTTGTGTGCTCTGCAGGTATGTGCTTGTGTGCATGTGTCAAGCTGGCAAAGCAGGCACCAGCTTGGACACTACTCAGACACATGTGGGCAATGCTGGCAGTGTACTGACGTTGGTGGAAGCATGCCTGTTCATGCACATGAGCACAGACATTCACAGCACATCCACAACATGGCATCCGAGTGACATGTGTACTTGTGCAGGCTATTCATATGTGTGTGGTGTTGTGGCAAGGGGGCCATTTGGGTACTCAGCCACATGTCAAGTAGTTGTGCGACTGTGTGGTTTACAACTGCACATATGGGGTGCTCTGACATTGTACTTGGACTAGGTTTGTGTGAGATTTTCTGTGCACATTTTTTTTTTTTTTTTATATGCAAGTTTTATTGTTTTTAAAACATATTAACAATCAACCAAGGCACGGAAGTCACAAGTATGAGTTCATTACATAAGCATTATACCCCCAATCATGCTCCCCATTAAATTACGTTGGCAGCGTTTGGAGTCAGGTTAATCTGGACCCTCCACATTCCCCAACCACTTCCCCCACACTTTGCGGTATTTCTTGATGCACCCCTTTGCTTTGTAGAGGGCGTTTACTTGGGTCGCACACCAGTCTACCCTCTTCACCACCTCTCCAGGATAGGTGGGTCAGGGCTTATCCAGCCCGCCGCAATGTCCCACTTGGCTACCATCATAGCTGTGTTGTGAAATTACTTTTCACTCCTGGACCCATCCAGCCCATCCGTAATACCCAGCAAGGAGTGCCGAGGGTCGTGAGGCACCTCCCACCCTAATACCTCCGTTAGCTCCACTTCAATGGATCCCCAGAACTGCCCCAGACGGGGGCATAGCCAAACCATATGGAAGAAGTCGGCCGGGGTATGGTTACATCTTGCGCATGACGCATCTGGGCGCAAACCCGCTCGATGCAGACGCAGGGGAGTGAGGTAAGCAACGTGTAGGTAATACAACTGGATCAACTTGAGTGTGGCGGAGACAGTGACTATTCTGGGGGCCATAAGGGCATCTCGCAAATCCACCTCGTCGAGGGGCCCACCCATTCCACCTATTGATCCCTCAGCTTGTCCAGGTTTGTGGGAGTGTTGTTAATTAGAGTACGGTAAATGCGGGAGACCCCCCCCTCCCCAAGACACCCATCGTCGTCTGAGCCTCAATGGGGCTGTAGTCGGGGAGCCTCATGTCGCCCGTAATGTGTATGTGGAGGGCATGTCTCAACTGCAAATATTTATAGAACTGGGATGAGTGTAGGGAATAGCGCGTTTGGAGTTCCTGGAAGGACAACATATGGTCCCCTGCCCATACGTCCCCTAGCTGGGAGATGCCAATAAGGTCCCAAGTTTTGAACCCCCGCAGTCCACTGACCTCCCGGAGCCAAGCCCCCTGCCAAAGAGGAGTACACTGGGTCAGCTTCCCGGTCCACCCAGTGTGACGGAGCGAGGCCCGCCAAGCTAACAACACAGAGCGTGTCACATCAGGTAATCGGGACGGAATGGGCTCCCCATACAACATGGCTTGGATGTCCATGAGCCCCAATTTGCTCAGTTCGAGCCTATAGGCTGGGTCCGACCAGCCCCCGTTGAACCAGTCGGGGACTACTGGGAGGCGTACCACCTGGTAGTACAAGTACAGGTGCGTCATCCCCTTGCCGCCATCGTAGGAGGGAATTTGGCAAACCAACAGTTCTGTGCACATTTTGATCTGGCTGCCTCACACTATGGGGCATATTGGCAAATAGCTTGTTGAAATCATCACCATGTTAGCAGCAGGGAAGTGCCGCTAAGAGGGGCGATAATGGGCTTACTAATATGTCTTATGGAATTTCAATGGAAGGCCAGGTTAGATGTGCAGGACATCTGACCGGGACTTCAATTGGTATTCCATGGCGCATATTCGTAAGCACATTCTCGCGGCTTTAGCGACACTTTCCTGCCACTTACACAGTGATAACTTCTACATGCTTCTTGCTGATGTGCCCCTATGGTCATTTTCATGTGTTATGTGGCCAACAATGCTGTAGCTTTTGTGGCAGGTGACAGCTGCTTCAACGGCACAGGGGCCATAATGATGTGCCCTGTTGTAACGTCATGGCATGCAAGGTGCTGTTGTGCACCTGGTCTGGTTCATGGTTCTTTTGGCTCATATTGTCATGACACTTAATACTGCTTTGTCATCAGGTTCCTGCCACTACAGGGCCAATGATATTGGCGTCCTTACTGTTCCTATGGCCCTGGGGGGTAGATTATCAGGGATGGCGTTATGCTTACCGGCACTTTGGCAGCAGGGAACTGTTGTTTAGTGGCAATGTTGGGCTTGCAAATATGCCCTTGGGTATTCCGATGGATGACCAGGTTCACACCGGAACATGGTCTTGTATTGGGATTCTCAAGGCATATTATCTTGCACATTGTTGTCACTTTTGCAACAGTTGCCAGCCGCTTAAGCGACGGTATTTGAAAAGCTGTTCTTGATTCTATGCCCCTGTGTGTTGTCTGATGTTCTATTTTTGAATGGCGGGGCATACTGGCAAGACCAGCGTTAACATTGTCGGCTCTTTGCGGCAGTGTGATGTCGCTAAAGTGGTGATAATGGGATTGCTACTATGCTCTTGAGATTTCCAATGGAGGACCATGTTCACACCAGGACATTGTCTTCAATTGGAATTCTCAGGGGCATATTTGCATGCCCATTGTCAACACTTCTAGCGGCATTTTACTTCCACTGAGGTGCCAATTATGTTAATGCCAGTGTTGCTAAAGTTGCCCGTTATTGTGTCCCTATGCCACCATGCACAGGGGTATCCAAAACATGTTCCACACTACATGTGGATGCACACTAATTTTGTGTTCATGGTACATGGGTGCCACTGTACCCGTCCACCCCCTTCCCCTGTCCCCATTTGATGCTCACCCTGGTGTTGTTGTGTCTGTTCCACTTCTGCGCTATCCTGGCCCACAACTCCGACAACACTCTCCTCACTGATGACATGGGACACCTGCTCCTCCAGCTCATCCAGGTCCTGCTGTGGAGCTGGGCCACCACCTCAGTCTGCCTTGCTGCGCTGAGGTTGGATGCCAGCTTCTTCTTGGTCTTCTGCTTAGTGTCATGCCAACGCTTCTTGCACTCGTCCACTGTCCTCCTCCTCTCTCCGCCAGCATTCACCTTGGACACGATGCCCTGCCATATCTCTTTTTCCTTGCCATGGTCACAGTGGAACTCACAAAGAGTTCCTGTTGATGTTTGGTCACCTCTTCAACAAGGACCTGGTTCTCCATTGGACTGAACTTGGGGTTCCTCTTCCTCTTGGCCTTGACATGGGTCTCTGCCTGGCCCTCCTGGGTGTTGGTGTTGTTGTTCCTGGCCTCTGCACTGGTCCCCGCTTGCTCCATGTCTCCACAAAGCTGATCCATGTTTTTTTTTTTTTTTCTGCTTTGCGGGCGTTTTTTATTTTTTTCTCGCGTTAAGCGCGCTAAAATCAAGGCTGGTGCCTATTAGCGGGCGGAAATTATCGCTGATTGGCTCATCGCTGCTTTTTTCACGTTGGCGTGCGTTATTTTATCGCCGTCACGGAGATTTTAACGCCCGCCCTTTCCGCTTGGTATTGTTGCTAACGACGCTTAGCGACGTGTTGCTAATACGTCGCTAAGCTGGCGATAAAATCTGGCGATCTGTAGCGTTAAAATAAATCGCGCTAAATTATGTTAGCGATAAATATCGCCTGTTTTTGCTAATATGGCCCGAAGTGTTATAAAGCTGTTGCATGGTTGTTGGAGGTTTTAAAGTGCAATAAGAGCGGCTGTAATTTAGTGCCAAGAGGTGGTGTATTTGTAACGTTAAATATTATGAATAGCCATTATTTAACTGAGAAGAAGGAAAGGTGAGGGACGCAGTGTGGCTGGTTGTGTGCACCCGTTGGAGGAAGGGAGCCTAATAGAGCGCCTAATTACCGTACAGTGCAGCTTTTTCCGTAATATTACAAAGTGTGGACAAAGTGGTAAATTGTAAACAAAAAAAGGAGACATGTAAAGTGTGCTGGATGTGGCATGAGCCCCTGTGACTCCATCCGGAGCTCTGGGTGCTATTAATAAAGCTCCCTATATGCATAAAGTGCAGCCTTTTTTGTGATCATCAAAAATGGGTAAAAAATCATTATAAGCCCGAGAGACTCCCTCTGGAGCTCTGTGTGGCAATTTCTTTGAGCCCTCTCTGCTCTACAGCTCTAAATTCGGTTTAAGCTATGTTTAGAGAGCAAGAAGAAAGGGTTAGTGATGCTATATGGAGGTACTGCTATGGAAGCAAAATAGCATTTTAGTTTTGGAGCACTCCCTCCTGCATGCTAATTAAAATAAAAGGAACGTGTGCACCAATTATTATAACATCAAATAAATACTTTTCTAAATAATGTTGTATTATAATGGATAGACGAGAAAAAAATGTTTTCTGGAAAGTAGTAGCTGCGCACAAAAGTGAAACAAAATTTTAAATTACAAATATATTATAGTGCAGTGTAGGAGTGTAAACCAAATACAGAGCATAGCTGTGTGCACCCCTGGAAGGAAGGGAGCCCAATCTTTTAGATTAACAGTCCCTGAAGTCGGGACAGTAAATGGAGTTGAACAGTGTCAATTTCCCAAAATCACCACATGTTAGGGTGACGCCAAGACTTAAATAACAATGTTAGCAACAATGTAAGTGATTTGGCCACAATAACAGGATGTTGAGCAGAGGCTGTGATTCTAACCTGGTTTCCTGTGCTACAATTTGCAGCTGAGGTTGCATCTGCTCTCCAAAGTGCCCCAAAAGCTGGGTTACCTGTCACTTTTAGAACAAAAACACAAAACTGCTTTCCATGGCTCACACTATCTACGTTAACATTACCAAAAAAAAAAAACCCAAAAAATGTTTTAGGTGCCGTCCAGGGGCTAGGCGAAGAGATAAAGGAAGCTGGGAGAAGGAGGAAGAGGCTGGGAGGGCTGGTATGGGAAAATTATCATCAAGTAGACCTTTTGTACACCTCAAACCTGTCCCTTATATGGTCACAACGAATATATTTGTATCGAAACCACTGAGGCTATGAAGTGCCCTGCTCACAAACAGGAGGTAAAGAACTACCAGTGAAAAGCATTTTTTAGTGAGTTGTTTTCTGAATTGCATAGTTTTTAGAACTCGAAAATTAAAAAGCACTTTGTTAACAAATGGATTTAGCAGTGGCTGGTGTTTATATGTAGCTGCCTTTTGTCATAACAAATAACCATACAGGTAGATCGAACAAAGTCGAATTAATGCCACTTAACAAATAAAAGCACACACGTTAGATGTGTTTCCTCGGGTAAACTCAATGTTGAAATAGTACAACACTATGGGGCATATTATCTAGGAAGTGGCGGTGAGAGGCGTTAGCCTCTTTGGCTTAACGCCTCTCATCGCCACTTCGGAAACGCAAGGCTGCACCATATTACCAAAAATATGGTGCAGCCTGGCATTTCCCCCTGCGATGGCGCTAAGTCTCATGACTTAACGCCAATGCAGGCACCCTTGCACCAGAGTGCAAGGGTGTCTGCGAGCAGGGAGGTTTGTTTATGTACAGGAAGGTGTCCCTTCCTGTACATAAACAAACCTAAAATGCCATTTTGTAACTTACATGTGTGCCGCTTCATGCAGCACACATGTAAGTTACAAAATGGCATTTTAAAAAAAGGTTTGTTTATGTACAGGAAGGGACACCTTTCTGTACATTAACATACCTTGGCATTTGGGGGCATATTAGCAAGACCGGCGATAAAATTATCGCCGTTTTAGCGGCAGGAAACTGCCGCTAAAGCGGCGATAATGGGCTTGCTAATATGCGTTATAGAATTCAATAGAAGCCCAGGTTAGATGTGCAGGACATCTAACCTGGGCTTCTATGGAATTCTATAACGCATATTAGCAAGCCCATTATCGCCGTTTTAGCGGCAGTTTCCTGCCGCTAAAACGGCGATAATTTTATCGCCGGTCTTGCTCATATGCTCCTTTGTTTCCATGTGTGCTGCACAGGGCAGCACACATAGAAAAGCAAAACGAGGAGAAATGAAGCATTTCTCCTCGTATGCCATCTATAAGACCAGGATTTTCCTGGTCTGAAGTTCGGCACTGCCACCTATTATTGCCTCTCTTGATAATAGGTGGCAGCATCGAAGTGAATGGGTGTTGCGGTGGAACACCCACCGCAACACCCATTGCACGCCCCTTTCAGGCTAAGTTTAGCGTGAAAGGGGCACTATTACCAAGGCAGCGTTAAGCCACTTAACGTGGCTTTTAGCCACGTTATGTGGTTTAACGCTGCCTTGGTAATAGGGCGCTGACCCTAACGCCACCACAACGTCACAAAAAGTGACGTTGTGGTGGCAATAGGGGCTTGGTAATATGCCCCCAAATGTTGCCAATAATCATACTAATTAAGGCTGTGGTGCTTAAGTGGTTATATTTTTTTAAGCTGGGTTAGTTAGCCTTTGCTTTTGGAAGCAAAACAGAAATGCGCTTTCCACAGCTCACACTCGCTCCCTTAACATGTCATAGGAAAACAAAAATGTAAGTTTTCCAATACGTACTAATTTGCAAAATAAACTTAAAATAACAAGTTATGCACAGGACATCACACTGTCTTTAAGGTACCGCTAAAATTTCTGCTCCTAAGGTAAACATTTCCACAACTAAAACAAAATGCCATGTAGACAAAACTATGCATTGTTGTTTGGAAGTAAAAGACAAAAGCGCTTTCTACAGCATACACTCACTCCCTTAACCTAACATGTCAAAATAACAAACCGATAAAATGAACAAAACAATAAATAAAAGAAAATAACAACGTCAATTTTACTCACATGATTAGTGGGACCCAAAGACAAAACATTGCTCAGAAGGAGTTGAATACCACCGCGGCCGAAGTTGGTCTCTCTGCGGGTGTAGCGCACATAGCTGGATACCAAGGACATTCCGGGTGTGGTGGAGGGGGGCTAGGGTAAGAGATTAAGGAAGTGGCTTCCCATAAAACAAACTCTGAGAATAGGGTGAAAAGGAGCCGCCTAAAAGCGTCAGTGCTCCTGCAGAGCCTGAGCCCCAGACCAGGAAGGACGCAGCATGTCCTAACGAGTCCGGGGAGGAGGAGGAAGAGTCTTGGAGGGCTGGTGTGAGAAAAAAATGCTTCACATACCCGTGTTGATTAAATAAAAGGCCTTTTTTTTAATCATGCTCAAAATCAAGAGTCAGGGGGAGCAGCTGTGCGACCAGAGAGCCTTCTCATGCCTGTTTACAGAAAGTCAGTGCTCAGAGCACTCCAAAGATCATAAAATGCAAGCAGCTATGGCGCTGAGCAGGAACCCAAGAAAAAAATGGTCCCCCAACGAGCATATATACAATTAAAGCGTAATGATTCAGTACTTAGTCCCTGCTGCCTGGGAGGAATGAAAGAGAATAAGGAGGGACAAAGAGGCAGGACGGACCACTAGCAAGCAAGGACTTTTAAAGGACACTAAAACAAACAAATGGATAGCAGGGAGATGGCTTTAAGTACACAAGAGAAGTTACAATAGGTCTCGAATGCTCGACCTAAAAAGGGCTGGAAATGTAAGGTATGATGTCAGATTCACAACGGTTCCCATGTGTGTAAATGCTCTAGACTATTCATTCTTTTTTTTTTTTTTTTAAACGTTTTTATTAACATTTTCCAATAATTGGTACATATTACTGCATACTTTGGTATAGAAATAGCGCATGGCATTACAATCAATCGTAAACATATTGAGTACCTCCACATGTTCTTTCATTACTGTTTCCCCCCTCCCACCCGATCGTCACTGCGGTGTGAATTGACAATAGCAGCTCATCCCCACGGCCTGTAAACTTATTCGCTGACATCAGACATCGACTCAACCCTAGGCGGATCGCAAATATTGCCTCTGAATTCATTCCACTTTCCCCAAATCCTTGTCCATTTTTTGGGGCACCCCCTATGCATATAAACCACTTTCTCTGCTATCATTGCGCCGTCCATGTCACAGCACCACTGATGATATGTGGGAATTAGTCTCGCCCCCCAGTGTTGGGCTATGTTCCGTTTCGCTATCGTCATGCCCAGCGTTGCCCAGTTTTGGGCCATTTGATTGAGGTCTGTCGGCTCCCAGATGTTTAAAAGACAACACTTGGGTTCCGGTTCAACTACAGCTCCGCCCACCTGCGAGATGGTACGCATGACTGCTTCCCAATATGGTTTAATCTCCGGGCAGTCCCACAGTATGTGGTAAAAGGTACCCACCCCCCACACTGTCGTATACAAAATGGTGTGTCAGCACGCCCCATGCGGTGCAAAGTAGTTTGTGTGTAGTAGATACAATGGAGAATTTTAAGTTGTACTAACTTTAATCTGGAGGGGATTGCTACCTCTCTCGGAGAGGATAACGCTTCCTGCCAGTCTGCCTCGTCTAGTTCCCCAATGTCGGTCTGCCATTTGTCCCTTAGGGTTTTTGTGGGGTCTGGTTGGTTGTTTATAATTTTGCGGTATGACTGCGAGATCGCTTTTCTAGTCATGTGGTCTGTCAATAATCTATCCTCTAGTGATTAGGCCTCCGGGAGCTCAGTTTCCGGCGGAATAAGTTTCGTAAGCGCATGGCTAATCTGCATGTAGCGGAATGTTTCCGTTGGTGCCATCCCATACGTTTCCTGGAGCTGAGTGAATGGGATCATCTTACCCCTGTTCCATAGATCCCCAACCCGGGAAATACCAATTAGGTCCCATTGTTTGAAACCCTTAGTGTTGCATAATTTACCTAAACGTTGAGTTTCCCACAGCGGTGTAGCTTGTGTCAGTACTCCCTCCCAGCCAAGCGTGCGGAGTGCAGTGAACCATATTTGTACGGTGTGCGCTACTGGCCCTATGAGGTTTGGTCCCCGATGCTTATTATATAGTGCACCCATGACGCCCCCCCCCACCGAGGACGTATCTGTCCATACGGAAAGCCGGTTCCTCTTGTGGAGCATGGAGCCACTGGTTTATCACGGTGAGTTGTGACGCCCAGTAGTACACTTTTATGTTTGGAAGGGCGATTCCACCATCATACCAGCTCTTTACCAATTTTCTCATGGCTATTTGGGCGGGCTTTCTGTGCCAGAGGAGATTGCTGACTTCGGTTTCAATTGCTTTAAGGTAGTTGGGGGGAACCACAAAGGGGGTATTTTGCAAGGCATAGAGGAGCCTAGGGAGCGCCTTCATTTTGAAGAGGGCCGCCCTTCCCAGCAGCGTCAGCGGCAAGGAGCGCCAGTGCTTCACATCCCGTTTAAACCTATCCAGGGCTTCCCGGAGGTTTTTCCCCATGAACCGCTCGGGGTGCAGTGTTATATATAAACCGAGATATTTAAACCCATTTTCCGCAATCTGTCTCACAGTTTCTAGGTAGTCGTGGAGGAGGGCCTTTAAGCACATATAGCAATGACTTTCCCCAGTTGATGGTATATCCTGAAACTGTGCCATATGCCGCAAAAATGTCTAAGAGGCAATTAATGGATCGTGCGGGGGAAGCCATGTATAATAAAACATAATCCGCCTACAAGGAAATGCTATCTTCCCATCCTTTCGCCCACTTGAGTCCTCTAATGACCGGATTTTGTGTTATCCAAGCTGCCAATGGCTCAAGCACAAGCGCGAATAACAGCAGCGACAAGGGGCAGCCCTGTCTGGTCCCCTTACCCAAGGGGAAGTCTGCCGAGATGCGGCCATTCACCACTACATGCGCCAAGGGTTTCGTGTAGAGTAGTTGAACCCATGCACAGAGCCGGGGACCAAAGCCCAGGTGTCGGAGTACTGCAAAAAGAAAGGGCCATTCGACTAGGTCAAATGCCATTCGTGCATCAAGAGAGAGGATAATTGCGTCTTCCTCTATGAGTGATATACGGGCCATGACGCCGTGCAGTCGCCTCAGATTAAGCGCCGTATTACGAACTGGCATGAACCCCGATTGATCCGGGTGTACCAGCTTTCTGAGATAGGGTAGCAGCCTGGTGGCCAAAGTTTTAGCCAATATTTTGGCTTCTGCGTTTAGCAATGAAATAGGCCAGTATGACGTACAGTCCTGCGGTGGTTTCCCGGGTTTATGTATTGCCACTATTGTAGCTAAGCGTTGATCCCTGGGAAGGTCCCCTTTTGCCAAACTGTCTGTATACATCTCCAGCAGGTGTGGTGCCAGGTGACTCGCAGCTTTTTATACATTTCTATTGGTATCCCGTTGGGACCCAGAGCTTTCCCAGTGTGCAGCGTGCCAATTGCCAGTGTTATTCCCTCTACCGTCATATCTGCCTCTAGGTCCTGCAGGTCACTAGGGGCAAGTGTAGGCATCTGAATATCTTTGAGAAAAGCGAGATTGTCGTCTATCGTGGCTGTGGCGGTAGGTGTGTACACTTTCTCATAGTGTAGCGCAAGCGCGTCCACTATTTGCTGTGGATCTGTCATGCTAGCTCCGTTGTCCAGTCTCAACTGTGTTACTCACCGAATAGCATTCTCACGTTTATCTAACCAGGCTAGGAGTTTACCCGCCTTATCTCCCACCTAGTAAATAGTGTGCATTGTTTTGGTGTGCCTAATCTTCGTCTCCTCCCACAGGTAGTCCCTGAATTCCTTCTTGGCCAGATCCAGTTTATGTGCCGTGGTGTCGGTAGCGCCTAATGCATGGTCTGAATCTGCACGTCTCACCTCCCTCTCAAGAGCCTCTATGTGACTCAATTGTTCCTGTTTGTGGCCTGTGATTAGTGAGATAGCGTGGCCCCTCAATACTGTCTTGTATGCCTCCCACAGCGGCGACGGGGATGTGACGGAGTGCTCGTTTTCTTCAAAGTATTGTTTCGTGGTCGTAAGCAGACCCTTCCATATCTAAGGGTTGTGTAGGAACCCGGGGTAGATCGGAAAGATGCGTCGCCGCCCCGGGGTATGAGATGTGTATCTGAGTAGGACAGGGGAGTGATCATAACTGCCCCAGGGCAAGTGTAATACCTCTAATATCCCTTCCAGGCCTGTAGCTAATGTGAAGATGTAATCTATTCTTGATAGACTGCCATGTACCCCCGAACAGAAGGTGTATTGTTGCTCCTGTGGGAATAGTGTACGCCAAGCATCCACGAGACCGTAGGCGTCAAGGAATTCCGATAACCGAAAGTTGATCCTGCTTTGATCCCTGGGGGGCCGTCGATCTATGGCGGCATCTACTGTTGCATTAAAGTCGCCCCCTATTACCAATTCTCCCTGCGGAAGTGTAAGCAGAAATGTACCCAGGGCAGGGAAGGTCACCTGATGCAGAGCTGGCGGGATGCATACTGACACTATATTGTATGGCCGTCCCTCCCACTGACACACCACGGCTGCAAAGCATCCCTGAGTGTCGGACCATGACCCCGTTATAATAATCGGGAAGCGTTTATTAATCAGGACGCCTACCCCCCGAGAGCCGGAGGAGAAGCCGGAGTGCGCCACCATTTTGAATCCCCATCTATCTAAGGCTTTACAAGCCAAGCCCACCAGGTGGGATTCTTGAATCAGGGCCACTGCTGGCGCTTTGCGTTTAAGATACTGTAGGACTAACCCTCTCTTGATCTTATCTCCAAGGCCATTGACGTTCCAGGATAGAATCGAAAGAGGGGGGCCCTTCGTATTTGAGTTCAGTGAGTGTGCAGCCGAAGAACCGGCCGGGGCATTTGCTTGCACCATATTTTACGTCAAGAATGGGCAAACGCAAAGAACATTTCAATGCAAACACCATGCAGATAGTGTATATGTACTCAGTAATCTCGCAGTGTACCTGAAACTTGAAAAAAAACATAATGTTAAACAGTTCCCATCCCCCCTCCCTGCCTGCCTGCTCGGCGGACTTAAAACTACCTGCCACCCAAACTCTGTAGAGTGCTTTATCCCCATAACTTCTACTTGCGTGTGAGGTGGAGAGTAGTTCCATGATCACAGTAAACCATCCCCATAGTGAAAACAAAGTATAACGGCTAAATGGTCCAAGAGAAGTCTTCGAGTCATGGCAGCAGCGGCACCGGGTAGTGCAGAATGTGTGATGAGTCCGGTCACAGTCAGTGAGTCGCTACCAGCAATTTGGCCAACATTCAGGTCAGTCCGCCTGATGCATGAGATCCTATCCATTCACAGGTGCGGATTCCCGGGTCCAGTCTGCATCCTTAGTGTCCATCTTGCTCCTGTCGTGGGTCTTCCGCCGAGCCTGCATCTTCCGATTCTGAGGCGGTCGCCCCTTGTAGTCGATATTGTTGTTTCTTTCCAGTCTTTTAGGCCCAGACGCCGGGCGCCACCCCTCCGGCCAGTCGTGTGCTTCCTCAGGAGTTGCAAAGAACCAAAGTTTCCCCTCAGCTTCCACTCGCAACTTTGCAGGGAATAGCATGGAGTGCTTCAGTTCACGGACCCTCATTTCTTTCTTAACCTCCAGAAAGCTGCAGCGTTGTTTGGTCACTGCTGCCGTGTAGTCCGGGAAAAAGGTTACAGTATAGTTCTCGATATGAATTGGAGGAGCAATGCGTGCCGTCTGGAGGATCGCGTCGCGATCACGGAAATTGAAAATTCTGGCGAGTATGGGCCTAGGGGGGGGGGCCCGGGTCGGGGTCTGCCGCCCAGCACACGATGAGCTCTTTCGACTGAGAAGAAGTTGGACAGGCTCCGCGTTTGTAGCTGGTTTTTTGCGAGGTCCTCAACAAACAGGTCTAGAGCAGGGCCCCCTGCCTTTTCCGGCACACCAATTATGCAGACGTTGTTACGTCTGGAGCGACCTTCCTGGTCATCAAGCTTTGCCGCCATTAGTTTATTGTCCGCTTCCAGTTTTTTGACCTGACGCTGTAGTGCGGCCGTGTCCGTCGAGAGGGTTGCTGTCGTGGTTTCTACCTCTGTGACCCGCGTGGCCATTTTCTGGAAGTCCGCACGTATCAATGAGATATCGGTAGAGATCGACCCCACCGTAGTCTGCAGCTTGGTTTAAAGTGACCATGATATCGTTCAAGGTGACCTCTGCAGGTTTATCAGTCGTAAGGCTGTTTCCCCGCCCTGCTTGAGACCCAGACTGGTCCAGTGAGTCTTTATTGTAGGCGTACTTATCTAGTTTGAGCTGCTGCACTGTCCGTTGACCCCCGCCCCCCATCTTGACCTGGTCTTCGCGTTCTCCCTCGGACTGCGCGGGGGGGGAGGTGGTACTCGCCGCTGCCTGCCCTCTGGCTTGTCAGCCATGCGCGGCCTGTCGGTTTTCCTGCCGACCTCCTCTTGTCGCACAAATCCAGGGACTCACCAACGGAGGTTCGCCGGTATTGGGCCATCACGTAGATCGGAACGTGATCAGTATGGCAGGAACCGTCTTGGTAGCATGTACCCGAGGTGGTACTTCAGCATAGGTATCTGCGGTAATGCTGGCCCCTCAGCACAATGAGTGGAATCACCACGCCTCTGCTGATCCCCTACTCGCTTCGGGCCTCTTCCCAGCCCACTACCAGTGCAAGTGGCAGCAGTCTGCTGAACGTGCCTACGTGTCCATTCCTTTATTAATCAACACTTGGGTCGGGGTCACGCTCTCGCCGATGCAGCGTTAGAGATTATGTTTATAAAAGGTGTTGTTCAGGCGATCTCGGCCCCAGCCACTGCCGGAGCTGCCTCGGAGGGTGATACGGTGGCCGCCACCAGTCCCGATGGATGTTTTGCTGTTTGTGCTTTGCCTTCAGGGGTGAACACGGTTACAGGCGGTGGGGAGGTGGGCCAGAGCAGAGGGGGGGGGGGCGGCTGACGGCGAACTGCACTTATGGCCTCGCAGTAGGTGGTGGGCTCCTCGGTTACAGCGTAGCCCTGTTCCACTGGCTTGTGCAGTCAGTTCAGTACCCCTTCCTCCGCCCGGCCGGTTCCCAGATCTCTCATCACCGGCACTGCAGAGTCGGGGGTCCGTGGTCCCGTTGCACAGTCACGCTCAGCACCCGCTTTTCCTCACCTCTCGTGGTCCGAGCCTATCGCTGCTGTCCCGTGCGTATCAATTAGTGCACTGGTCGCCCATCTCCATGATGATTCACGATCGGCTCAGTGCTGCCCGATCGTGCCAGTCACTTCTGCCCAAGTTGCTCGCGGGTGTCAGGTTACGCAACGTCCCGGCTTCGCCGGATGCTTCAGGCCGCGTCTCTTCCCTCACGACGTCGGCTGTGCTTTACCATCCGCGCGGTGCTTGTAAGCTGGTTATTCAGTTCCTGAACGTTTCGGACGCCGCTTTCATCACTTTTTAAGCGTCTTGCGCCGTTGGATCTTCTATTGGATCAGTGGAAAGGCCGCCTCGACCACGGAGCCTCCCTAGGCAGCGGCCATTCGCTTTGGCTGCTAGCCACGCCCCTCTAGACTATTCATTCTTGATGGCATTGAGGAAATATGTTAGATGCATCACTGTTCGATTCATAGATGTCACAGGTGCATCATTTTGAAGTCATTAAGCAAAATGAGTTGTAAAACAAAAGCAATATCAGCTGTACAAAGTGTGCACATTGGAAAAAAGTGAGTGACATTCAGATTTCGATTCTACAAATGTGGACTTATGCAGTCTGGACAGAATGGTACACAGTGTTGAGTAAACTCTTAAAGAAAAGATGTACATTACTAATAGTCAGTACAGGCAATGCACCCAGATGGCCCAGTGGCATAGTGAACCACATGAATCAGGGTGGAGATGCATTAATTTGACTTGGCAGTGTGTTGAGCATTGTTCACATGTGAAACTGGTGAGATGTTTCCAATGTGCACAAGATTCAGATTCATCTTCCTAAAACTGTGCATAGATGACAAGACTGTGGGCCACATACCTCTCACCCTAGCTATGCCTACTACCTTGGTGTCTCCATAAGAGTTAGATGTGTGACCTGACAGGAAAGTATTCAAGCTAAAGGACAAATGAGCACAATCACTGTTAAATGTGTGAAGTGACTTATGCAATGACTACGCCAGCTTGATGTATGACAATATAATTATGACCTGTGACATTAGACCCAATGGTTCCCAAGCTGATTACTATGAATTGCAGATTGCATACCATGTCTCAATTCATTTGTGTGACTCCTATTCCCATTGTGAGGTCTAAAATTCCTTGCATTAGATGAGACAGGTATGTCCTGACACAAGACAGTCGGTAGCAAAAGACAATACATCACCTGGTCCATAGTGAACGAGTTGACATTGTGGTTGTGGAATGTGTTATTGCTACACCCAATGTCGCTGACATGTGCGGGAGCATAGATTAATTGGCATACTAACAAGTGCTATGTACGGAACAATATTAAAATGTTATAGCACAAGTCCAATCGATGCATTTGATCTGTGAAGCTATGTGATGATACCTATGTGTCAAGTACATTTGGACGACTCATGTGATTCATTTTCCTTCTTGTTCACAGCATCAGAACCTGCCAGCGGAGGAGGCAGTGCCATGTAGCAAGGGGAAGCAGCAAGTCAGACTGGTTCCAGTGCTGAGTCTGAGCAGGAGGGAACCAGTGGCACGGAGGGTGAGGGGAGCCTCACTGAGGGCACGTCGGATTTACATCTGTTAGATCACCAACCAGTTCAAGCTCCAGTGAGGGTTACCTTCTGATGTCTACATCCAAGTCCCCACCACCCCTACCACCTCCACCCTCCCAGCCGCTCCCCGGCCCAGGGTCCATGGCCGCTCCCCTAGAAGGGTAGGCGTTTCCTTGACGAGGGGCACCTCACCCCCTGCCCCTGTCTCCCCTGCTGCCCTGAGTGTGGAGGCAATAGACATCCTGAGGCAGATCTGTGGGGCAGACAGCAGTGCTGAATGTCCTCCAGGTACATACTAATCATCTAACACAAATGGTATCATTCCTGGGGGCATTCACTCTGATATGTCTGCCCTACAGAGATCCAATCAGGATCTGGCCTCCACACTGATGGCAGCAGTGTCCCAGCTCCAGCTGTCCCACCCCCCTCCTGCCTCTTCCCCATCCACAGTCCTAACTACCCTCCCTGATCCAAGCACACGCAAACATGGGCATGCATCCAACTGAGCCACATGCAGCACACAAACACACAGACAAGGACAAACCCACATGCACACACACATACAAGACAGACAGCACACTCACCACCATAGACATACCATCAGACAGCACACATGCATCCACAGGCACGCTGCAGACCTTACAACCCTCTGCCTCCACTACCCCTATCCTTGCCTCTCCTGTTCTACCCTCAGCCCAGGTACTCCAACTCATTCCCCTTGACCTCTTCCCTACCCAAACCTACCAACCCCCTCCCAGGAAGGAGAGAAAATCCACCCCCGGCCCAGCCATCTCCATATGCCCCCACCCACCAACCCACTGACAAAACAATTAGTCCTAAATCACCCCCAGAAGATAATGCCCCCGGTCTCCAAAGTCCAAAGCCCCTCCAGGAACCCAAACTTCCCCATCCCAGCCCAGTACCTCCACACCCACAAAAACCTGTCCCAAAAAGCCACATCCCCTCCCTATTCCTGTTCACACCATTGAAAACTATACGATTCCCAAAATTGTCCAGTCCAGCCCATCTTAACCTCCAGCTAGCCTTCCCACTGCAGTTGTTCCAAACCCCCTCAATCTGACCCTACTACTGCAGTAGCCCAACCCCACCCCTCAATCATAACACACCACTGCTATAAAACGATTCCATCCCTCCCCAAGCCCAAACCAGTCCTCCCTAGTTTTGTCCCTTTGGTGCCTGGCCTTCCCCCTAGATGCCCTTCCTGTGGGAGATGTCCCTTTGCAGGACAAGTGCAGGCAAGCAATGTAGGGTCCGATATTTGTGGCCCTCAAAGCCAAAGACCAATTTGGACTGGCGATTGGCCTTTTTCTACAGAACGTGAACTATTTATTTTGCTGAATAAAGCTTTTACTATATATTTTTCAATATTAATGTGTCCTCAAAATGGAGTTCTGGTAAGTAAACAATGATGTTACTATGCCGTGGGTTGCATATGATCTATGGAGTACAAGCACTTGGTTAGTATGTATCCTAGATTGATGTACCTACTTTGGCTAGATGTTAATGTCAACCTTCGTTTTGTCTATGAGGGTGACATGAAGTCACAAAGCCTTCTGTAGGTAAGTACAGTTCCACATGGTTCATGCTTTTACACATCAACATAGTGCAAGTGTGCAAAGTACAACAGTTTAGGAGAAGCATGCTGCATATGTTTATGATGTGCAGAAAGACACCTGTCTTATCAATGCACCTGAATACATATGGAATTTGAATACATGCTAGTGACTTTGGACACAACCATGTACATAACGTAACAATACAATACTTGTATGTGACTTGATAGTGGTGGACCCATGTCTGTCTTCCATAGATCTGTTAGACTAGTGGCAATGACAACTGTGCCACAGGTGGCAAGCCACTGTAGGCCAATACCCTTCAAGGCTGTGTACCCATCTGATACATGTCCTGTGCCCATGTTGAGTGTAAGGTAAGCATTATTCTGACAGTGTCCCGACCCTGTTACCTCCAAGGACTCCACTTTCTGCAGATATTCCTGTTAGGTAAGGTGTCTGTGGTCTTTATTGTCCAGTGCCTTTAAAATTAGATGTCAGTCATTACATCCTGCTTTTGTTTGGGTACATCATGTGGATGGTGTGTGTGTCCAGGACATGTCTCAGTAAGTTACAGTGCTTTGCTGTCTTTACAGGGACACAGTTGTTGTATGTCTTAGTTGAATGTGTATACAGCATATGGTACATGAATGTTTGTCACACAATTGGAATAATAGTGATGACATGCTGTTATTGCAAAGTTGTACAATAGCTGGCATTGTAATGTACAGCTCATTCTGGCCTTATGCAACAGTTATAGTGTGAGAGTCTGGACATTTCCCAATTCTGTGAAGTGGACACAGGCCACATGCTCATGTGATATTTAATTTGATTCTGTATTGGTGTACACATGGCCGCGCGTTTGCTTATACAACCAGGAAATGATGCACCAGACTATGGTAAGCAGCAGGATGGGTATGTATAGTCTATTCCAGGCTGATGTTAGTTGCAATATATTGTCCAAGCTTTACAATGAGTATTTGTGTGATAGGTGACTTTGAGTGTGTCTACATGGCCAGAGAGGATGTGTGACAGGCTAATTGTAACCAAGACACAATGCGTGGTACTTCAGGCTTGTGGTTTTGTTGTTTGTTCAACTTTTTTTTGCATTGTGATAAGCTTTGTTGTTGAATTAATGAAATCTACTCTGTATTCTGGTTTGTCAGGGGTTTGTTTGTGTGTCATTATAGGGATATGTGTCATCGGTATGTGTCTAGCTTTTCAACCCAACTGAGCAACTTGCTAGTGCATTTCTCATATGGGCACAAGTTCTAAATGTTGTTTCAGGCATATGATTCAGAGATGGGATATGTTAGAAATGGGGGTCTCTAGTTGGCAAGGGTTTGCACCTTTGTCCAAGTAGGGACCCTTCCTTCTAGTCAGGATAAGGGAGTTACACTCCTAAAATAACCCCTGCTCACCCCCTTGGTAGCTTAGCACAAGCAGTCATGCTTATCTCAGAGGCAGCGTGTAAAGCATTTGCACATAACCAACAGTAACACAGTGAAGACACTACAAAAGGACACTACACCAGTTTAGAAAAATATCCAAGATTTTTATTTATCCAAAACAAGACCAAAAATGATAAAAAAAAACACCCTACCGTACTCAGAAATCTTCAGTAATCAAAATAGACTTGAAATACAGTTCCTTGAAGTCGATAGCTCCGTCTGGGGCTATCACGGCATCGTGAACAGCAAATCCAAACAGTTCTGGCTGACCGCGGCATCGCGGGCCAGCTACGGTGTCGGGAAGACCTGCAAAACAGTACCTTTAGAGATGTAGGCCATCGGCGACCTCTCGATGAGCCCCGGAAGGCTGGCCTCCGCAGGCGTCAGTTCGGAGGTTGGTGCAGTAGTCATCGAGCCCTTGAAGTCACATGCGTTGCAGATCGAACTCCTCGCGGTTGAAGTCGGGAGCACCGGCATCGGCAGGCATCGGGGCTGTGGTGCGAAGTGCAGCGGTGTGGTGTGCGGTGCCCTCAGGTTGTGGTGCAGGCAGCGGCTCGGTGACGGTCATCCAGCAGTGTCGGTGAGAACAGGGCTGTGGTGCGAAGTGAAGCGGGGCTCGTCGCGGTGCTGGCAGGTCACGGTGCAAGCAGCGGCGTCGTCGTTGCTGAAGCGATGTTGTTTGCTGACAAACTTGAGTCGATGGTGCCGGCGTCGGTGCGCCAAGGCTGCGGTGCGGGATGAGGATGGTGCGTCATGTAACTTACGAGTGGTGCCCTCGAACCACGGTGCAAGCAGCGGTGTCGATGTCGGTGTGGAGCAGCATCGTCGGGGATACCAGGGCAACGGCGGGAAGCAAGGCAATGCAGAGTGCGGTGCCCACAGGTCACGGTGCAAGCAGCGGCTCGGTGGCGGCATCAGGTGGCGGCTGTGTGCCCTCTGTGGTGCCTTCAGCGCACGGAGTCCGCATCGTCATCGTAGATGGCGTTGGGTAGTTTTTTCTTCTGTTGCAGCACAAAATAAACAGTCCCCAGTGCTGATGACAGAAGAACTTGAAGTCTTTGCTGTTCCTGAGACTTCTTGAACTGGGGGCAAGCTCTACCTCAAGCCCTTGGAGAAACTCACAAGAAGGAAGTTACAGAAAGTTCAGTCCAGTCCTTTCACTGCCCAAAATAGAAGCAGCCATTGCAGGCCAATATAGCAAAGCACACAGCAAAGTGGTAGTCTCTCCTCACAGCTTCTCCAGCTCTTCTTGGCAGTCTTCTTGGTTCCAAAAGAGTTCTAAAGTTCTGGGGTCTGGGCCCCAATATTTATACTCCAAACTCCTTTGTCCTCTCAGGCAGAGAGTGTCTGTGCTTAGTCCAAACCAGTTTGGTCCTCTCTGGCCCAGCTTCCCAGCAGGAGGCGGAGAGAGCATTGTCCAAGGCAGACAGGGCCTATTCAGGTGCAAGGGAAATCTCCTCCCAACACTCTGAATGCAGCCCAGGTCTACTCAGCCCAGCCACGACTCATCCAGACTCTCTGGAGCCACTGCACATCCCCAGCCCCTGTCACTCCAAAGCCAGACCGTCAATACACATCCTAGCAGAGGCACACAGGATGGCTCAGCAAGAAAATACCTACTTTCTAAAAGTGGTATTTTCAAACACAGAATGTAAAAATCACCTTTACTAAAAGATGCAGCTTTAGATTCTGAGTTCAGGCATACTAAACTTTATTTTCCTATCTGGTCCCAATGGGAAGTTCTACATATAAGATGTTATAAATTAACTCCCATGCTTTCCTATGGGCCAGATAGCCTTCCAATCGTGTAAAACGAAATGGTCAGTATTTCACTATCAGGACATGCCACACACATCAGGGCATGTCCTACCTTTCATATACACTGCACCCTGCCCTTAGGGGTACCTTGGGCCTACCTTAGGGGTGACTCACATGTAAGATAAGGGGAGGTTAGGGCCTGGCTAGAGGGTGCACTTGCCAAGTCGACATGGCAGTTACAAACTGCGCGCAGACCCTGCAGTGGCAGGTCTAAGTTACCTTTTCAGGGCTACTCATGTGGGTGGCACAATCAGTGCTGCAGGCCCACTAGTAGCATTTGATTTACAGGCCTTGCACACTCACTGCACTTTACTAGGGGCTTACCAGTAAATCAAGTATGCCAATCATGGAAACACCAATTTCACAGAGAGCATTTGCACGTTAGCACTGAATAGCAGTGGTAAAGTGCCCAGAGTCCTAAAACCAACAACAGCAGGTCAGGAAAAAATAGGAGGAAGAAGCAAAAAAAGGTTTGGGGATAACCCTGCAAAAAAGGCCATCTCCAACAGGATATGACACACCTAACATTGGGCCCGATTCACAGAAGGAATCTGAGACAAAATCCTAAACTTACTACTTTTGGTATTCACAGAAGGCATTTAGTAGTAGTAAAGTTAGGATTTTGTCTTAAGTCTGTCTGAAGTCTGTCTTAAGTCTGTCTTAAGTCTGTCCTAAGTTTGTCTTAAGTTTGTCTTAAGTCTGTCTTAAGTCTGTCTTAAGTCAAACTTAAGACAAAATCCTAACTTTACTACTACTAAATGCCTTCTGTGAATACCAAAAGTAGTAAGTTTAGGATTTTGTCTCAGATTAGTTCTGTGAATCGGCCCCTCTGTACCTATCATGGCAGACAGTTTGTATCTGCCAAAGGATGCAATAATCCTATCATTTAGGTGACACATGTGACTTAGATACATATGGATTAAGTGTTGTCACGATACTGCCAAGAGTGGATTGTGCTTGTTGTGTCCAAGATTTTAATCTACTTGTTCAGGGACAATGCTGGGTGCTGCATGGTCTTTGAGTCTCATTTCTGTTTCATACATTTAGGGAATGTCTAGTCATTTCAAAGGCTATTATTTGTGTCCATTTAATTATCCGGTTGGGAATGCTACGCTATGTCAAGTCTTGTTGGTGAATTTATAGTGATTGACATTTATGTGTGCTTGGTCATCCAATGCCCCTTCAAGCCCTCTCATGTGACACAGCCAATGGTGTATCTTTTCAGCATGACAATGCGCTGCAACAATCTCCTTCTTTGCTCAGTTCATGCAAGCAATCTGAACCTCAGTTGTTGGTAACAGGAGTGTTGTGGAGTGGATTTATTTGAGGGTGGATGCTGTTTGCCAGTCCGTGCTGACGCTGCCCGTGATCAGATGCCCAGGGAATCACAAATGCTAATAACTACAGAACCCAGCAGCAGAGCACTGCCTTTAGTGTGCAGTCACTGTTACCAGGTACAGGTGGACAGACCCCTCCCTTGGGTTTGCATCCATAGTGTATCAGGGTGATGCAGAATCAAAACACAACACCCTTCACCTGGGACACTTAGGAATGCGCTGAGATGTCAATGTGTTTGGTACAAACACCTTCCGTTCATGACCTGGAATATTGTATTTTTAAAACTGCTTTGAATTTCATGCCACACTTGACTAGCAGCTGCACCAGAGGGGGATTATGACGAGCTTGTGTATGTAGGATAGTTTGAGAGATGAGCATGTACTGTGAGGTGGATGTGAGAGGGGTCAGACCCGCACAAGTAGAGATTATGCAGCCCAAGAGGTAATGTTGAAATGTACACATGTTTAGATTATATGGATGTAAGTATGCAAAAACAGTTACCAGATGAAAGTTGAGGATGTAGTATGTGTTTGCTGCAGCTTGCTGTTTGCCAATGATTTTTCATGACAGATTGTTGAAATGGACCCTTTGAGTACACTAGCATATGCAAAACCTATTGGCATGACAGGCCTCCACCTAGCCTTGCCTTCTCTGAGTTGTGTGTGTGCATAAGTGCCAAGTTACCCTTTGTAGGTAGATGTTGTCACTGATTGCTCATTCTTCCCCTTGGATACTGCCCTGGGATGGAGATGTTGATTGTTCATATTGTCCTGTCATGATGCAGAAACATTGAATGGCAGTCCATTGCTTAGGGGGCTATAGCCCCCCAAGTGAGAAGTCAAGGATGTGTGTTGGGGCAGACTACTCCTGAAATGCATCCCCACACTTCCAAGTACACTACACACAAATGGGTACTAATAGCATTCTGACTTTGAATATCAGAGGTATGGGGACACCAAGGGAGAGACACGCATTGTAATGATATCTCTGGTTGTGCTGATGAAAAAACATTGCGCTGTTACAAGAGACACATGAGACACTGGATCATTACACCCAGTTCCATAAGTGTTTGCATTGTCAATATTTTTTCCTCCTCTAATCTGGTTTGGCAAGGGTAGCCCTTGTGTGGGTCCATACAGGACCCACACACGGGACCCGTTTACCCCATTAAAAACTGCCAGAAAGCCTTAGGGCAATATGTCTTTGTAGAGGGCCTACTTGAGGTTTTCAAAGATTAGGGGTCAGTGTTTCAGTGCCAAATGTGGACAAAGCAAGCTTCACTCTGCACATATCCCTCATCCTCAAAAGGTGTACCCATATCCCCTGGCTTGAGGATGGCTATGTCAATTGTGTCCGAGAGCCACGGATTAACCCCCCCCCAGCATACTGACCAGTGCTGGCAGCTTATCTTACACAATGGGCTTTGCACTGGTACCTCCAACACTGTTGGTGAATCCTACGTCCTGGGACTCCGGAGTACTCCTACTACTCTGCGGTACACAAACTGCACATTCTAAATGGTATCATTTCTTAGCAGCTCACACTATAGCCTGAGGAGCGAGATGCTGAATACCTGTGAACGACATTCTCAGAAGATGACACAATACACATACAGGTTGGGTGTAGTGTGCAGAGACCCCAGTCCACACTTGGTGACTGCATCCTACATTGTTGTTGGCCCATGCATTTCTTATTCATGAGGGATTCCATCTCCAAATATTTCACTGACGACCGGGACACAACAACTTCTAGGTAATTGAAGTGGGAAGCACTGAAATCAGTACTGAGTGGCTGAGTCTGGGGACTTGTGTGTTGTCTAGGGCCAATATCCCCAGGGATTTGCTGTAGACAGAGGCATCACTAGGTCAGAAATAGACTGGGGTTCAGTTGCAGGCTGTGATGCTAGCCATGCTGACAGATGCTCAAACACACCACACCCATCTAACTGAGCAACTGTGCTGCTTTTACTTTGCAACATGACAAGCTGGAATGCCCACGGAGTAAGATAAGTCAGGGCAACTCCTGTCCTGCCTCCTCTGTTGCTTAACAGCAACCCAGCAGATGTTGATTATGGATCACCTGCCCCAGATGCAAACTAGTCAGGCAACCATCCATGAATCTTTCACGGTGTATTGTTGTGGCCTATACATTCCCCCTAGTCGGACCGCAAGGTAGATGTTTCCCGATTCCTGACTGGATTGAATCTACCTGTACATGATCTGGCAGCGCGTGCAGTAATCAACACCCCATTGGCTGGTACAAGAGATACTCGGAGTGATTCTGCGCACTGCCACGTTGAACACTTATGCGTTGGACAGCCTCTTGCCCAGACTCGATAATGTCTATGAGCTTGTACTTGAGCACAGGTGACTGCATCTCTCTTGGGCCGCCTTCAGTGATTTGAGACACCCACAATCCATGTGGCAATTTCTTCGGTGTACATTGTTAAAACACTACAGTGACCTAGCTGAGCCTATGGCCACAAACTACTTTGACCATGCTAGCAAGGAATTGTTAATCCTTAGTATAGTTGTGGCACCTTGCCTGCTGGTACACCAACGGCATCTAGTGCATGGTGTCCAAAAGGATTCTATTGCTGATAGAACCACGATGCTTAAATTTCTGATGCAAAATAGTGTGTTGTAGCTGGTCCATGAGAGGTGCCCCTACGTAGCCTGCTTAGTGCTGGAATTGAAGAAAGCATACAATACCGTTGATTGTGTATACAGATTTGCCACTCGGTCAAAACTGGACGTAGCAGGGCAGCTGCAACAACACATGTGTTTTTCATTCCAAGCCAACTGCCCAAGTAAAGTGTCACCCTCTTTTAGATTATGCAAGGTGACTTGTCAGGGCTGTCCCCTTTCCCGACTTCTCTTTACCCTGACAATGTAGCCGCTAGCCAAGAAATTTGTCAGGGGTGTTAATAATGGTGAGTTCCACTGGGCGATGAGGTACATGCAGTATGCGTTGATGTTGACGACATGCTGCTCTATATTCAGTCTATCTGCAGCGACATTTCAGATATTTCTGTTTGACAATCAGATTTGCTGGGTGTGTCGAGTTTGTGTGTTAAGTGGGCCATGTGTTGTGTTTTTGCGCTCTAGGTGGATGATTCTCCACAAGAGGTGATGGCGGATGAGCAGAGTGTGATACGTGACCTTCGTTTTTTGGTACTTCTAGATCTGTAGCTGTGAGGATGCAAAGTATCTCATTGTGTGAATCTTAGCAGGGCCATATCCTCATTCTGTCCACAGATGTTTTAATTTAACCACTCTTCCAGTTACAGGCCAAGGCTGTATTTCAGTTCCTGAGGAGAGACTGCTCCCCTGCATCTTGTGTTTTTGGCATCACCATACAGTGGCTGTGACTGGTCCCACCTCCAGGGAGTTTGACACGGGATGAGAGACGTCGCCGACTGGATGAGGAACAGCCGCCTTAAACTGAACTCAGACAAGACGGAAGTCCTCATCCTGGGCTCATCACCCTCCGCCTGGGACGACTCTTGGTGGCCCCCGGCCCTGGGCACCGCGCCCAAGCCAACGGACCACGCACGCAACCTGGGCTTCATCCTGGACTCCTCCCTGTCGATGACCAGACAAGTCAACGCCGTCTCATCTTCGTGCTTCAACACCCTGCGCATGCTCCGCAAGATCTTCAGATGGATCCCCACTGAAACCAGGAAGACCGTCACCCAGGCACTCGTCACCAGCCGACTGGACTATGGGAACACCCTCTATGCCGGAACCACAGCCAAACTTCAAAAAAGACTCCAGCGCATCCAGACCGCCTCCGCACGACTCATCCTGGACATCCCCCGACACAGCCACATCACCGGACACCTGAAAAGACCTGCACTGGCTCCCCGTCAGCAAGAGAATCACGTTCAGACTCCTCACCCACGCACACAAGGCCCTCCACGACCTGGGCCCCAAGTACCTCAACGACCGCATGACCTTCTACACGCCCACCCGCCAGCTACGATCAACCAGCCACGCCCTCGCCACCGTGCCACGCATCCGCAGAGCCACCGCCGGAGGAAGATCCTTCTCCTACCTGGCAGCCAAGACCTGGAACTCCCTCCCCACTCACCTTCGGCGAACCCAGGACCATCTCTCCTTCAGGAAGCAGCTCAAGACCTGGCTGTTCGAGCAGTAACTTACCCCTCCCCCAGCGCCTTGAGACCCTCCCGGGTGAGTAGCGCGCTCTATAAATGCCGTGATTGATCATGCTGTGAGGGTTAATCTGCAATAGTGACATGATAAGTGTGGCTCTGTGTAGGCTGCATCTGGCAAAACAAAGGCTGTCCAGGCTGTGCATTTTAGAAGGAATGTTATGTGGCAGTACGACTGCAATGGCCAGTGTTAAGTTTGTTTGGTAGGCAGTTGTACAAAGTGAGCATGTGATCATAATGCAGAGCACATGAGATTGCTGGATCAATGTTGCTCCCTGAAGCACAGCTCCCCTGTGGAGATGACAACCTGGTGAAGTGTGGTTTTGGGAAAAGGGGGCCTGTGGCTACTGAGGGGCATGGTCCGTACTCTCCATCTGTTATTCTGCACTTCCAAGCAGTTTTCCATGGAGGCATTATTGGGAAGGACTGACAGCATGGAGAGACACAGGATGGAGGTTCCAGAAGCACATTACCTTTATCCAGTTGCAAGAAGATCCTGACATTGCATGTGTCCATTTCTTGCCACATGACACACTGATGGCTGCGATGGGACATGTGTAGAGTGACAAACTGATTCTGCACATTGGCCACTAACCCACGGCCTGCGCTTCATGGGTGGAGTTTTGAGACTGGTGATCTTATTTCTTGATGTGTTTGGACACATTAAGAATGACCCACTGTCACCTGCTCGCTAACTATGGGACGCTGACATTTTGTGAGTCCCCCATGGGTGAGGAGTGAGAATGGACTAGGCACTACCGATGTACAGTATGTCATGATGGAAAACTCCATTACATTCAAGTTGACATTTGGCACAGGACATGTCTCGCCTCATCTGTCCGACCACGAAAGTTTGTGTCCTTCCATCTGTGCACACAACATAATGTACCTATTTCGTCATTGATACATAAGTTCTGGGCATGGCTGTATGATGCTAACCTGTGTTGCTCAGTTACATATGTACTTGGCCCAGTGAGGGGTTGGTTCAACCTCCTTCCATTGGAGTGGATGCGGAGAGGGATATTCCTGGTGATGATATTTTTGAAGTTATCCAATGAAAGGATGGATTTGTAAATGCTCATCATACACCAAGCCATTTGCATGCATTGTTAGGCCACTGCAGTCCCAACACTGCAACACTTGTGCACAGCAACTCGCCAATGGTGTAAAGCTGAGGCTACTGCACAGCGCAGGGAGTGAGTTGTGCCCCTCCAGAGTATTGCAATAGCTAAGCTGTGGGACAATTTCTTACATGAAGAGCCACTGGATGGGTGTAGGACTTTGTAGGGGAAGGGTGAGAGACACATGGTCATGGACCTATGAGAGTTGTTCCGGACATGGCTAGATGAGGCAGCTGCTCTGTCATTTGAGGCAGACTGTCTGCATGACATTTCCTCATTAGTTCATGTATAGGGGTCTTTTAGGGTACACATATGCTACAATGTCAACTGTTGACAATGGCTATTGTATTAGAGGCCCCAGTCTAACCCACCATGTGTGGCCTGTGAGGTATGTGTGTTGCTGACCTTCTAAATGCACATGATCCCTCTGTGCTGTTCTATCTTATGTTTATTGTGTTGTTCAATTTTGTTCCATATGCTCCTGTTGTGGAATGCTCGATTCATTGCTGAATGTTTGTTCTGCCCATCTGACCAGATCAGTATTTCCTAAATGACGAGAGATGATTTACTATCATCCCAATTTGTGTCCAGGACATGATAGTGAGCTGATAGTGAGGCTTTGGTTTGGATGTGGAAATGTCTTATGACTTGTGTGCAGGGACATTCATTGTGCCATATACGAGAAAACGCATTTCCCTGTGTCTGTCTTTTGTATGTGAGAAATTGTCTTTTTGGGAGATGTGTCTTCCTTCGTCCAAGGTTTTGGATGATGAACCATCCTTTGTGTACCTGCAGATTTCATTCCTGCTCCGTGTGGACTGTTATCACTTTGTCCCTTTTTGGAGTGCTGTGACTCCAAGTGGGACATTTTGATACGCTGTCCTGACTGTACAGGTAGGTATCCTATCCCATGCCCTGCTGGCTGGCCTGAGTGAACAGTGGTGGGTGAATGGCACGGGTCCACCAGGGGCATGTCAACGTGGCCTGGCAAAGCATATGGCCCCAAGATTGTTGTGTCCCAATGTATTTGAGTGCGGTGTGCGTGCTATCTGACCTATGTGCATGTTAGGGATGATATGTAAGTGATTCATTTGCCTGAGTCCTGCTCTGTATCTGTGCAGGATCCTTCCATGTTGTTATTCCTGACACATCCAACATACCATTCTGGTTGTGTCTCCCTATGATGACCTGGCTACGTGCCCTGCAGGGAGGCTGAGATAATGGTGCATATAGGCTTTGTTGGATACCTGCTCAGACACTGCTGTACTCATCAGGACACAGGATGTGGGACTGTGTGATTGGGCTGACGGGGAAGTGGCAGGCCAGGTTGGACAGTAGGAGTTAATTTGCTTAGACAGCAAAAATAGGTTATTCCCTTTGTAAAATAGTTTTTACCCTAATACCTTACGTGTATAACATCAACTACACACTCAGCCAACGAATCCAAACATACATAGGAGAAGACCACAGTTTCTTCCTTAGTATAGCCAGAACTCAAGAAAGTAAAACCACAAAAAGCAGTATGTTATAATTATTGCAGGGATAAATCCTGATACATCAATAATTAGCCTTGACAATGTAATATACAATTTCCTCAAATTTATTAAAAATATATATCAATATACATCATATTATTAAAAACAATAGATTCACGGTTGACAGTATATAATGTAATATTTCAATCATAAACATATAGATTGCATAAATCACAAACCCAAAGGGGTCAAACAATTGCTTTAATCACTTCACTGCATCATCACAGTTGTGCTCAAAACAGAACACTAAAAAATAATATCTTATTTAAAAACAATTAATACAAAAAAACAAAAATATGTCGACGCGTTTCAGTGTATCTTGCTATTATGCACCACCTTCCTCAGGACAGACTTAAACACATAACGATCTGTAAATTAAATAAAACAAAACACAAGATATCCAATGAGTACTTCACTTCATTTTTTGTATTAATTGTTTTTAAATAAGATATTTACGAGGGACGGCCCTCGTAAAAATAGAAAACGCATGAGCCGATTTTGAGAAATAGATATAGAGTGAGCTCTTTCTTTGGGTTCTTGACTTGTTGTTTTACTAACTATATGGAATCAGTAGAGAAGGTATATTTCCCCTATTATGAGTATAATTCTTACAACTAACCGTTATCGACACTCGTAGCTGGAATTACCCCCAATTTAAAGGCAACAATAGTGTAAAAGGAGGATAACGGTTATACCATAGTTATCGTAAAGTGCAAAAAAACTAATAAATTGAATATAAATAACCTATTACATAAAAAATTATTTTTAAGGTCATCTACCTGTGGGAGGATTTATTTACCCCACTGTAAAAGAAGAGTGGATTTATACCAATCACTCTATTCGCAAAGTATGGGCTTGCGATTTACTGAGGATAGAACCCAGCAAAAGACGACCGGTGAGGCATTTGAAACCTTTTTGGTAGAAACTAAGTGGATTATACGAAATGTATTATCAATAAATACGGCCTTTTATTTCATTAGGTAATTGATTTAAAAAGAAGAACGTCATAAAAGGGATAACGTCGTTTCAAAGTAACAAAGTGATAGAAAAGTCAAATACCTTTAAATTGGATCATCGAATATTAAGGTGAGTGTAGGCCAATTATTGATAGATTTCAAGAAATTCTTTGATAGGAAAGTTATATAAAAGAATTCATTTACCTTCCAGATAACAATGGGAATACAGTGATACACTAAGTAAACCTACTCTCTTAGATTGAACACTGGATGATCAAACATTTTAACTAAAGGTATGCCAACATCCTTTGTATTGAATTAAAATAAAGTAATTGGATAACTTGGCTATTATAAAGGATGTAGTATTGATAAATCCTTTGTAGAGATGGATAATATCACTCAAGAGAGCGATTAATTGTATGTATGGAAGTATCCTTACTAGGGATGTTTAGATGTTTTAGTCCTCGCATATAAAAATGATTGGATGTTGAGGGTCTGGATGAATGGAGGCTTTTCTCTTTCCTCTCTTTTCCTTTTGTTTTTCTTTCTTCTTTCTTCTTTATACTTTTTTTCTTCTCTCTTTTCCTCTTTTTCTGTTTTTTAGTCTCTCTCTTTTTCTCATCCTCCTTTGTCTCTTTGATAAAGGTTTATCTAAAATGCAGAAGGTGTTACTACAAACAGCATCAACAATTACTGAACCTTGATAATGTAAGCAATGTTTCTAAAAAAATGAAGTGAAGTACTCATTAGATATCGTGTGTTTTGTTTTATTTAATTTACAGATCGTTATGTCTTTAAGTCTGTCCTGAGGAAGGTGGTGCATAATAACAAGATACACCGAAACGCGTCGACATATTTTTGGTTTTTTGTATTAATTGTTTTTAAATAAGATATTATTTTTTAGTGTTCTGTTTTGAGCACAACTGTGATGATGCAGTGAAGTGATTAAAACAATTGTATGACCCCTTTGGGTTTGTGATTTATGCAATCTATATGTTTATGATTGAAATATTACATTATATACTGTCAACCGTGAATCTATTGTTTTTAATATTATGATGTATATTGATATATATTTTTAATACATTTGAGGAAATTGTATATTACATTGTCAAGGCTAATTATTGATGTATCAGGATCTATCCCTGCAATAATTATAACATAGTGCTTTTTGTGGTTTTACTTTCTTGAGTTCTGGCTATACTAAGGAAGAAACTGTGGTCTTCTCCTATGTATGTTTGGATTCGTTGGCTGAGTGTGTAGTTGATGTTATACACGTAAGATATTAGGGTAAAAACTATTTTACAAAGGGAATAACCTATTTTTGCCGTTGTTTCTTACCCAATTCCCTTTGGTATAAGGGTTACTCTCCATCCTTTTAGTCTGATTTTGTACGGCTTGTGAGCCGGAGAGATTGTAATTTTATTAATATGGATACAATGAAAACATTTGGTTTTACGGAAGATCAGTTCTCAAAAATCATTGGAGGCAGTTCTAAAAGTATTAATGCATCAATCATCACTGATGGTAACTCGGAGAAGTGGAATACTTTTTGGAATTTAAAAAAGAAAGTAATCCGTACAGAATTACATGCAGAATTTTTAATTGAATATTGTAAAAAGGGTATAATTCCCATATGATTACAGGTAAAAAATGAACCTGGTCTTTTCGTTAAGAATGCAAAGTTTATCGAGCATTGGACCCTGATTGCCAATCGTTGCAGCAGGGACTGGATGTTATTAATCATTGAGACAGCACAGGAAATTATTTTAGTGGAGAAAAGGGAAATAGATCAACTAGAGTCCCAACTTAAAAATAGCAATGCCCTGGAAGAGGCAAAACGTAAATTGAATGAAATCAAAGAAGATGTAGAAGGTTATAGGGAGTATTTAATAAACAAAAAAACAAATAAATTAAGGAAAGATATTAATGGATATAATTTGGAAACAGTATACCCCTATACCCAAAAGATTATTATGAAACTCCAGCCCAGGATAATTATCCCAAAAAAATTGGTATCCATATCGTCCCGAGGACAAAGAAAAAATGTAAGTTTCTCTGATACATCTTATGCCAGTACAGAGTCAGAGGACGAGGGACAGAATGACAATAGAAATAGAAAAGAAACCAGTAGTGGGCTATATAAAGAACAAAGACCTTTTTTAGGGCAACAACAACAGAGGCAAAATCAAGGTATGAGGGGGAGAGGCCGTGGGAATTACCAACGACCAGCTCCACAATTCAAAACTCAATATATGAGAACGAGGAGCCAAAAGAACTGGGACTAAATCCACATAATAAGGCCCCGATAATCAATTTATCTAATAGAATTTTAAGTAGGGATGAGGAAAGAGTTTTAAATTTAGGATTAGGGTTTGCACCTATATCTAAACCAAACTCCTACGAGATTCAAAAAAATGTGAAAAGCTTATTCAGGAAAATAAGATGAAAAAAGTTTTTTCTAAATAAAGAACCGATACAAAAGGTGAACAACTCTGGTTTGAAACCTCCTTCGATTTGGACTCCAGCTCGCCACATGTGGAAATATTTGAAAGAGCTGTTGAGAAAGATCTTGAGGACCTTTTTAACGTTAATATGAAATATCACAATAATAACTTGTCTAAGGAACTGAGAGTAGCTTTAAAAAATCTTGAGGAATGTGGGAACCTGACAATTAAACCAGGAGACAAAGGGGGTAGTATAGTCTTGTTGGACACCGAAGACTATAATAATAGAATGATGTCCCTTTTATCAGTACAAGAGCACTATAGACGATCAACTAATGAGGAATGGAAGAATCTCCAAGTCAATGTAAAATGAGTGTTAGATTTAGCTAGAGAGGATGATATAATTTGCATGGAAGAATATGATTTTATGCATAATACCCACCCTGTATTGCCAGCTATGTACGGACTACCTAAGGTCCATAAAAATATAAAGGATCCCCCCATGCGACCAATCATATCTAGTATCAATTCATTGACAGAACCCCTTAGCATATACGTAGATAAATTTTTGCGTCCTTTGGTGTCCCAGCAAAAATCTTATATTAAGGACACTACTGATATGATTAGAAAAATAGAAGGGATAAGTTTTAATCCATCTAATCAATGGCTAGTGTCCTTAGACATTGAAGCATTGTATACTAATATCCCTCAGAATGCTACAGTTAATACTGTAAGGGAGATTCTTATGGATGAAAATGGAGATTTATCGGAACAGGCCTACTTTCTCATAGAACTTACAGAATTGATCCTAAAAAATAATATTTTTATTTTTAATGATGCATTATATTGTCAAATCAAGGGGACCAGCATGGGGGCCACATGTGCCCCCAGTCTGGCCTGTCTTTATGTAGGAGCCTTCGAGGAGAAACACATCTATAATGAGGCCGCCCCTTTCTATGAAAACGTGACTTATTGGTCACGTTTCATAGATGACATATTTTTTATATGGAATGGTGAAAAGCAAGAGTTAGATGATTTTATTGAATGGTTAAACTGTGGAGATTCAAACTTAAAATTCACTTCCTGTAGTAGCCAGGAGTACTGTGATTTCTTAGACATCAAAATTATAGCGAAAGATGGTCACCTTATGGTTGATCTGTTTGTAAAACCTACGGACAGAAATACAACTTTACATTATACCAGTGACCATCCTAAATGCCAGAAGGATAACATACCTTTTGGGCAGTGTCTACGTCTTCGTAGAAACTGCTCCAATAGAAGTGATTTTGAAAAGCATGCCAACAACTTGAAAAATAAATTGAAAATGAGAGGTTACCCCAAAAGAATTATTAAACAAGCTTATAAAAGAGCGAAGTATTTTAATAGAGACACTTTATTTGAGGAGAAAACAAGACAAAAAGATCAGAGTGACAGAATAGTTTTTGTCTCTAATTTCTCAAATGCAAGCAACAAAATTAAAAACATAATAAACAGAAACTGGAGTTTTTTACAAGAGAGGAACGTAGTCCCATTTGAGAAACCTCTTTTCTCGCATAGGAGAAATAGGACCATTAGAAATAGATTGGTGAAAACTTATAAAGAACAAGGAGAGGCTCAACAGAGAAGAATAGACACAAACAGTAAACTAATTGGAACCTTTCCCTGTGGTGCATGCTTAAACTGTAGTTCAGTGATAAAAGGGCATAATTTTAAATTGAATGGCACAGAACACAAGTTTAATAATATGTTTAATTGTAGATCTAAAAATGTAATTTACTTGATCATGTGCCCCTGTGGTAAAGGATACATTGGTGAAACTTCAAGAGAAATCCGCGTTCGATTAAACGAACATAGATCAGCTCTACGAACCAATAAATGCAATGCTCCGTTAACTGAACACTGGAATACATACAAACATAAAGTAGATGAACTGCGATGGTGCATCCTTGAAAAAACAGAATTAACAAAAAAAGGTGGCAATTTGGACAAAAAACGAAAAATGAGGGAACAATTTTTCATGTGCAAGTTTAAAACATTTGTACATGGACTCAACAGTCGGGAGGAATGGGAAAGGCTGTACAAATAAAGATATGAAATTAAGACCATAATAGCAGGGTTTATTATATGATGAATAGTAAATCTGTGGTATCCATTATCAATTGTTGTGTATTACTATGGATTCCTATATGTACCCTACTGGTGTGGTCTTATTTTAAATATCCGTGTCTATGTGGGACGGCCCTTGTATGGTAACAAGAGGTGTTATGTTCGAATTAAGATAATCACAATGACAAGTATAACATCATTGTATAATACTAAGGCAGCATAATGGCAGTTTAAATGTACTGTACATCGTCTTGATTTTCTGTAACCGTCAAGCAGGATAGAATATTTTTGACAAAATGTTTTTTTAGTTTGAGGTAACTCTGTATAAATTGGTCCCAAACCAGACATAATAAAGTATCTATAATAACACATAAGAATCGTGTATAAGATGTCCGCCATATAATTCCGAAAACTACACTGTTCAGAATGTAGTCTCTGAACCTTAGACAAGATGGCCGCCACAGTATTCCGAAAAAGCAACCGATTATTAGAAGAAGTACGAATCTTACACAAGCTGGCGCCCATACTACTATCGGAGATAATTCATGTCACATGTGGACTGATTTAGGCAGTATATATAAATAGAGTGGTCCTCTGCTTCTTTCTTTATCACATTTTGGATAACATCGATACGGAACTGGTCGGCTAAGAGAAAAGGTGAGAACGCAAATTGAATCATGAAGGCGTACAAGATTTTTTAGGGGGGTAGTCTATCGGATGGCCCTGGTAAATAAAGAAAACATATGAGCCGATTTTGCGAAATAGATAAAGAGTGAGCTCTTGTTTTGGGTTCTTTACTTGTCGTTTTACTAACTATATGGAATCAGTAGGGAGGGTATATTTCCCCCATTATGAGTATAACTCTTACAACTAACCGTTATCGAAACTCGTAGCTGGAATTACCCCCAGTTTAGAAGCAACAATAGTGTAAAAGGCTAAGCGAAAAGTGAGAACGCAAATTGAATCATGAAGGCGTACAAGATTTTTTAGGGGGGCAGTCTATCGGACGACCCTCGTAAAAATAGAGAACGCAAGAGCCGATTTTGAGAAATAGATATAGAGTGAGCTCTTTCTTTGGGTTCTTGACTTGTTGTTTTACTAACTATATGGAATCAGTAGGGAAGGTATATTTCCCCTATTATGAGTATAATTCTTACAACTAACCGTTATCGACACTCGTAGCTGGAATTACCCCCAATTTAAAGGCAACAATAGTGTAAAGGAGGATAACGGTTATACCATAGTTATCGTAAAGTGCAAAAAAACTAATAAATTGAATATAAATAACCTATTACATAAAAATTCTTTTTAAGGTCATCTACCTGTGGGAGGATTTATTTACCCCACTGTAAAAGAAGAGTGGATTTATACCAATCACTCTATTCGCAAAGTATGGGCTTGCGATTTACTGAGGATAGAACCCAGCAAAAAGACGACCGGTGAGGCATTTGAAACCTTTTTGGTAGAAACTAAGTGGATTATACGAAATGTATTATCAATAAATACGGCCTTTTATTTCATTAGGTAATTGATTTAAAAAGAAGAACGTCATAAAAGGGATAACGTCGTTTCAAAGTAACAAAGTGATAGAAAAGTCAAATACGTTTAAATCGGATCATCGAATATTAAGGTGAGTGTAGGCCAATTACTGATAGATTTCAAGAAATTCTTTGATAGGAAAGTTATATAAAAGAATTCATTTACCTTCCAGATAACAATGGGAATACAGTGATACACTAAGTAAACCTACTCTCTTAGATTGAACACTGGATGATCAAACATTTTAACTAAAGGTATGCCAACATCCTTTGTATTGAATTAAAATAAAGTAATTGGATAACTTGGCTATTATAAAGGATGTAGTATTGATAAATCCTTTGTAGAGATGGATAATATCACTCAAGAGAGCGATTAATTGTATGTATGGAAGTATCCTTACTAGGGATGTTTAGATGTTTTAGTCCTCGCATATAAAAATGATTGGATGTTGAGGGTCTGGATGAATGGAGGCTTTTCATTTCCCCTCTTTTCCTTTTGTTTTTCTTTCTTCTTTCTTCTTTATACTTTTTTTCTTCTCTCTTTTCCTCTTTTTCTGTTTTTAGTCTCTCTTTTTTCTCATCCTCCTTTGTCTCTTTGATAAAGGTTTATCTAAAATGCAGAAGGTGTTACTACAAACAGCATCAACAATTACTGAACCTTGATAATGTAAGCAATGTTTCTCAAAAAATGAAGTGAAGTACTCATTGGATATCGTGTGTTTTGTTTTATTTAATTTACAGATCGTTATGTCTTTAAGTCTGTCCTGAGGAAGGTGGTGCATAATAGCAAGATACACCGAAACGCGTCGACATATTTTTGTTTTTTTGTATTAATTGTTTTTAAATAAGATATTATTTTTTAGTGTTCTGTTTTGAGCACAAGTGTGATGATGCAGTGAAGTGATTAAAACAATTGTATGACCCCTTTGGGTTTGTGATTTATGCAATCTATATGTTTATGATTGAAATATTACATTATATACTGTCAACCGTGAATCTATTGTTTTTAATATTATGATGTATATTGATATATATTTTTAATACATTTGAGGAAATTGTATATTACATTGTCAAGGCTAATTATTGATGTATCAGGATTTATCCCTGCAATAATTATAACATAGTGCTTTTTGTGGTTTTACTTTCTTGAGTTCTGGCTATACTAAGGAAGGAACTGTGATCTTCTCCTATGTATGTTTGGATTTGTTGGCTTGTTGGCTGAGTGTGTAGTTGATGTTATACACGTAAGATGTTAGGGTAAAAACTATTTTACAAAGGGAATAACCTATTTTTGCCGTTGTTTCTTACCCAATTTCCTTTGGTATAAAGGTTACTCTCCATCCTTTTAGTCTGTTAATTTGTTTAGAGACATTTATTGATCAGGCAACAATTGTTGCATCAGGTAAAGTGATGTGTGAGAGAGTAAACAAGCTAGGCCTAGGTTTCCCATCTGATTGGGTGGATGTATTGTGTTGCTACTTAGTAGATCAGCCACAGATTTTGACTTCACTCTCCTGTGTGGTTTATACATGTTGTAGTTTATTAATAAGCTATCCAGAGTAAATAATGTGCTTCTTGCTATGGTGTTTTTAAAATGGCAAGGTAATTAGGACAAATGGTGTCACTTCCTGCAATGTGACTTCCTAGAACATGAGGTGTTGTCTATGTCTGTGTTTCACAGGTTTGTGTTTTTCCTGGGGAACTAATGCATGCTGGTGCTAGCTGGTGCCAGTGCATATGTGTCTGTGGACATACATTTGTGTGTAAATTGAAGTTCTGTTGCCCTGTGATGTTTCGTTGTGTGCTGTGGTCTACTCATGCATTCCTTTCATAAAACATACATATATGTGGCTACGGGCATTCCTGTTCCAAAGTAAAATGTGTGTTTCTCCCAGTATTTTGCAGGCCGAGTGTACCTACCTGATGATGACATTCCCTCATTTGACATACACAACATGCTACAGAACCAGGGTCGGATTGGGATCACAAATAGGCTTGAGCACTATAAAAGAAAGCGGGCGCATTACCTGATCATCCCTGCATTATAGCCTCTGTGCATTTACCTGGCATTGGAGGTGTTAAAACAGCACACTGCTGCTGATCAAGGGGGTGGGGATAGGTTTGAATGGCCCAGTAAAACTTGCTGCCCTGCAAGGCCCATGCATACAACCCACGCTCCCTGCACCTGCCATGACCTAAAAGTGATGGCCCAGCGGGGGAGATGACACTGCTTCTGGCAGGGCACGCGAGGCAGGGCGCCATGGTGAGTGTTGGACTTGGCCCTTTTTGCACGGTCATCCCTAAACTTTTTGCCTTCCTCCTATATTTTTTCTGACCTGTTGTTGGCTGTTTTATGACTCTGGGCACTTTACCACTGCTGATCAGTGCTAAAGTGCATATGCTCTCCCTATTGTAAATTGTGTTATGGATTAGTGACTCCATGATTGGATGATTGGTTTACTTGTCAGTCCCTAGTACAGTGCACTGTGTGTGCCCAGGGCTTGTAAATCCAATGCCGCTGGTGGGCTTGCAGCACTGGTTGTGCCACCCACAGAAGCGGCTTGTAAAATGTGTCTCAGGCCTGCCATTGCAGAGCCTGTGTGCAGCCTAGGGCTGCCATGTCGACTTGGTGAGTACACCCACTTACCAGTCCCTAAACCTTCCCTTTACTGCATGTTGGTCACCCCTAAAGTAGGCCCTAGGGCAGGGTGCATTGTAAGTATAAGGTAGGACATGCCCTGGTGTGTGTGGCATGTCCTAATAGTGAATTACAGCCATTTTCGTTTTTCACTGTTGCAAGGCTACCTGCTCCCCATAGGCCAGAATGGGCAGACTGACTATTACACCTTATAGTCAGAACTGACCCAGGGAACCTGGTAGAAAAACGAATTTAGTATGCCTGAACTCAGGATGATAAAATACATCTTTTAGTGAAGTTGGTTTTAACATTCTGTGTTCGAAAATACCACTTTTAGAAAGTGGGTATTTTCTTGCCTAACTATCCAAGCCTGCCTCTGCTAGGTTGTGTATTCCTTGTCTGGAGATTGAGTGACAGGGGCTGGGGGTGGCTACAGGAGACAGGGTGAGTCAGCGCAGGTCTGAATAGG